>CAJNIZ010000698.1:1204-27209 GCA_905231905.1 Symbiodinium pilosum | reverse complement strand
TAGCGCGCGGCGAAGGGAGTGGCCTATAGGCTTTGAGCCTGGGTCGCGAAACAGCGCATGGCACTCTTGCCGATTCACTCCGCTAATTATTCTCAAGTTCGCAAGCGTTCGTATAGGAAGGCCTGTCGTCAAGCCCAAAGGGATGAAGGTAGCGCCGTTTACCGGGGAAGGCCCCTCACACTGAGACAGATAGCTAGCCAGGGGCACTGCCCGCCAGCGGCGGTCACTAGCCCCCATCCAAGTGCCAGGTCGGAATCAAGGGGAGGCAGGCAATTTCGGCCTCTTCGAGTACTTTCCTGGAATCCAGGTCATCTGGGGGCTCAGCAATGGTCGGAAATCAAGGACTGGCTTCAGGCCGAGGCGCAATCAGTGTGTGATGTCCTCCTGCTCCAAGAAACACATTGGTCCTCAACGACGCAATTCCAGGTTAGCGGTTGGACCTGCATTTCTTCCGCCTCCTCGAAGCCCCCTACACCAGAACCTAAAGCCAAGCCTCGGGGTAAAAAACTGCAGCCACCAGCCCCTGCGACTGCGCAGCAAGGCGAGGCCACGGCGGCTCCCTCCAAGGCAGACGGGGTCGTGGTCCTTCTGTCCCCTCGCATCGACTCAGGACAGATTCGTTGGCGCGAGCACAGGGTAGGAAGGTTGCTTGAGGTCAGATTTGTGCATGCGGGCTGTCCTTTCGTGGCACTCAACGCCTATCAGCATGTTTGGTCCTCAGCCAAGACGCCGCAGCAGAACCGCAAGGACCGCAGCTCCTTCTTAGCATCTCTGAATAAGGCAGTACGGCAGGTCCCTTCTCGTACTTCGCTGGTAGTGGCTGGTGCCACCCTTTCCCCCTCTCCTCGGCTAGTAGGCCCGCGTACGTGCGGCGCGGCCCCCAGACCGGACAGTGAGAGCCTGCAAGAGCTAGTAGAGACGCACAAGCTGGTAGCCCTGAACACGTGGCATGCGGCCATACCACACACGCACACGCAGCAGGGCTCCCATTCCCAGATTGACTTCGTCTTCACTAAGGAGCCTCAGGCGGGAGGACAGGCCAAGAGATCTGCGCCACTTCACGACTGGCACTTAGGCAGCTGGAAAGTCGGCGGCCACTCTCCTGTTTTTGCAGCCGTAAAGCCCCTAGGTCATTGGCAACTTCCTCTGAGAAAGGACGTGTCGACATGCGATGTCAAACAGCTACAAGCTGAGGTTCGTG
This sequence comes from Symbiodinium pilosum, assembly GCA_905231905.1. NCBI lineage: Eukaryota > Dinophyceae > Suessiales > Symbiodiniaceae > Symbiodinium > Symbiodinium pilosum. Next base: position 26,008 of record CAJNIZ010000698.1, on the reverse strand, counting down.
AAGGTTCAGACCGGGCCAAACAGATGCGGGACTGGGTCCGCGCTCGAATGCCCGTTCAGCATCCAGACCAGTGCAACCAGATTCTCACTGCAGCGGCTGAGCTTTTTTTCCCGAGGAGGGTCCGCAGCAGCCAGCGCCCCTTGGATTCCAGGCGCATGTGGCAACTTGCCCGAGAAGTTAAGTCCTCCCCAAACCCTGACCCAGCTAGGCTGGCGGAACTAGAGGCCTCTCAGGAACAACACAGGCAGCAGGTGCGACAGCGGCAGAAGGAAAGGGCCGCTAAATTCTTAGAGGGAGTCGATGAGGCCATAGCGGAAGGGTCTTCGCACGTTGCCTACTCCACGCTGAAGCAGCTCAGGCCGTGGCAGCCTCAGCAGCGAGCTCAGCTTAAGAATCGGGATGGCAGGCTGATGGGTGTAGCGGAGGAGTTGGAAGTGCTAGGAGAATTTGCATCCTCCATCTTTGGTGCGCACGCCCCGCTTCCGGACAGAACGGGTTCTCTCCCGCACTTAGATCCGCAGCTCCTGGCTAAGCACATAAGGTCCATCAAGCCGCATAAGGCGGTTCCGAAGGGCTCAGCGCCGGCAGCGGCTTGGAAGCTTTGCGCTAATGAAGTTAGCCCCTCTATAAGCGCTTTTTTGGCCACAGTAGGCGAAGAGCGGCTTCCCTCCGGGCTTCTGGACGCAGACCTCTGTCTAATCCCCAAACCAGGCAAGCCTGCAGACAAGCCGTCTAATTTAAGACCTCTTGGCATACTAAGACCAGATGCTAAGGGTGTCGCGGGAGCGGCGCGGGAGCTGCTCTCTCCGGGGCTTCAAAGCTACATGAGGGAGGTTCCGCAGTTTGCCTATCTTCCCGGAAGAGGCTTGTCGGACGCGCATGCTAGACTGATACGTCATCTTCGGGAGGTGCGACAGCTTTGTGGCACTGCCTCCCCGGGAAGACAGGAGCTCCGGGAAGGCGCACTGCGTCCTGATCTCGTCGGGGGCCTCACGTTCGCTCTTGACCTCTCTCAAGCCTGTGACACAGTCTCGCGACAGGAGATCATAGCTACACTCCCTGCTTTAACTGACGACCCTGCCCTGGTATCGCTAGTGCATGCCCTACACCACCGCTCCGCTTACAAGCTTGCGGCTCAGGGTGAGGTCACTGAGGTTGAGACCACCACGGGCATCAAGCAGGGCTGCAAACTGGCCCCGAGCCTTTTCAGCCTCCTAACGGGTAAGCTAATCAAGGAGCTCATAGAGGTTTTTGGTGAGGACAGGGTTTGTGCCTTTCTGACGGGCTACGCAGACGATCTCACCGTGCACAGAACCATACGCTCCGTAGTAGATGTAGAGGCCTGTCACGCGCTAATACGAGCCGTCGTGGAAAGCCTTAAGGACCATAAGCTGGTTTGTAATCAGAGCAAATGCTTTATCCTAGCCAAGTTCGCGGGTAGGCAGGCGGCATCAGTCACGAAGCAGTACACTGCCTGGACCAGGAACGAGGCGGGGGAGCGCATCAAACTCTGGCGTATCGGCAAGACCAAGCATTTTCCTGCCTTGAGATGGGTCCCGACCATCAAGTTTCTGGGCATCAAAGCCAGCTACGGGCCCTTCGAGATGCAGACTCTCACTTTTCGCATCAGCGAAGCCAAGCAGAAACTACATCAGGTGAGGAAGTTTGTGTATAATAGGAGGGTGGCGAGTACGATGTCCCGACTTCGTGTTTGGCAATCTGTAGTGTGGCCCACGCTAGCGTTTGGGCTGGCTGAGGTGGGCCTCTCGCTGGAGTCCGCAAAATCCCTCAAGGCCTGGTACGCATTTAAAATCCGATCACTTTTAAACAAACCGGCCCACGTGACCCCACACGACGACTGGTGAGCTCTATGACCTGTACTCTATAGAGGACCCTGTCGCTAAGCTTGAGAGACTCCAATCCAACCGCCTTTGCCACCTCAACTCGCAACAAGTCCTCTCACCATGCATAACAAGCACCAGCGAGGCTATTCGGCAATCTCAGGAGCAGTTGGCTAATCTGCGCCAGTTCAAGCACCTCCCTGAGACCGAGGCGGCAGAGGGCACGCCAGTCATTTCCTGCCAGGACTGCGACAGGTCTTTTGTCTCGGAGCAGGGGCTGCGGCTTCACCGGGTGCGTCGCACACAGCCGCACCGAAGCCTACTTGCGGCTCGAACATACATTCAGGGTTTCTTACGTCATGCCGGGCCTGACGCGTGAGTCGGTGCACTACTACTGCTCCCTTGTCATTGGCAAGTCGGCGCAGCAGGAGAAGGCGGCGGCCAGCAACCAGGAACCGCCGGCGCCAAGTTTGGGGGCCCGCACGAGTCCTTCTGAGGCCGACGACAAGAGAACACCAGCTGCCGTCCTGCCGTCCGGCAGGGCTTTGCCTCCTACCCCGCCTGAGCCGAAAAAGCGTAGGAAGTCGTAGGGGGTAGGTTAGTCCAAGGACAGGGAAGCCCATCTGACCCGTGCACGCAGCTCAGGAAATAGCTCTACAGGCCGGTTTGAGCATGTTTGTGAGCATTGGCAGAGCAGGAGGGCCTGACGCGCTAGGTAAGCACGCACTGGCAATTTCTGTGTTTGTGCTTGCTGCTGCCTCTATCTCAGAGCTATCCAGCAGCACTTAGGGCACTGCCGTAGCACTGGCACTGCCATGCTCACCGACATCCACGGCCCCAACCTGACCATACGTGGGGCCCCCACCACGGAAGAGGATGAGCGGTCGCTAGTCAATTCCCTGGATGACACTCCTGCCTTTCAACCTGTTATGGACCTCAATGACAATGACTGCCGCGGCCTTATACATAGCTCACATCGAGGCATGCGTGTTGGCAGGGGAGCAGAAGCGGAAGTGCGGCTAAGTCCTCACCCGGCCTACGTTATCAAAGCAATGGCAGAGGGCCATGAGCCCTCCCTGGCCAAGGAGGCCGCCCGACTATGTCGACTTCCTCGCTTCCACTTCTTCCCGCAGATCTACGCCGCAACTTGGGACAGGTGCCTCACGCCTCGCTTTCGCCGACTTCCTTTCGAGCTTCTGACACAGGAGCACCTGCCCAAGCTGTTTGGGGATGTGAGTGCTGCCTTGCGGGTGCTCCACGCGAATAACATCGTCCATGCCGATGTGCACCTGGACAACATAATGCTCAGGCCCTGGCCTCCAGGTTTTGTCCTCATCGACCTCGCGTCTTGCACGGGGGAGTCTGTGTATCCGCTTGAGCTCGGCTTCGGTGTCCCAGGCAAGGGCGGAGCCATGTTTACCCCTCCGCATGAACAACTTCGCCCACCGATGCGCACTCCGGCTGGCGACTTCTACCGCTTTGCCAAATCTCTTCAAAAACTTCCTTCGAAGCGCCGTCAGCTTGGAGACCTCGCTCGCGCTCCCAGGCATATCCGCAAGGAGATCGAGTATTGGCTGGAGCGCAGCGCGCACCCCCTCCCACCCAGGCCTAAGTCCATTTTGCCTGGCAGCTCCTGGCGCAATTCCTCTCAGGACTGTGTGGTGGTTGTCAACGCTTGGCTTTGGGAGCGCCAGGGCGATGTTGTGGACACGACGGCCATCTGCACCAAGGACTCCGACCGATTCGGCAACAGAGATGGCGAGTTTGCCCCCGAGGCGGATGGCGAGGATGATGTGGGCACGTGGGAGCGCTCAGCCATTTCGGCGCGCTTCTTCCTAGTTGGAAAGCTCAGAACCAAGAGCAGCACCTATCGGCACATCTTTGAGGAAGTGCATCCCTTTCGGACCTATGGCAATGACGACGGCTACTTGAGGGCTGTTACTCCTCAGCCACCGCGGGAGACGCTGCAGGGAGTCTGGAGGGACCCTCCATCAACGGCGTCTGCGGGGACGTCAGATGCGCCTCACCCGGGATGAGCTCTGCGAAGCCATCGCCACCTCTCTCTGCTGGACACCATCCGCGAGTCCAGCGCCTGAGACCGGGTGAGGCACTGCCAGACTCCTTGCACTGCTGAGACCATAGGGCCTCGGGCACTGCTTTCGAGGGGGCCCAGCACTGCTGGCCAGCTGCGCCGCTAGAAGTAGAAGCGTTTTTCAGCTGGCCACAGCCGCAGATCGCCCCTCCACCTTTTTTAGCTCGCCAGCCTTGCGCGCAAAAACAGTTCAGCGTGATGCTTTTGCTGACTTTGCTCAGCGCAGGCCAGTCCTTAGTTGTTCTCGAAGTTCTGCTCGGGGCTCTTGGATTTTGTCGGATTTTTGCCCCGTTTCTTGAACATGCTCAGCCCGGAAGAGATGGCCGAACTCTGGGAGTTGGAGGCCCCGTCCATATATGGCCTGGCCCATGCGCGCGCGGCAGTCTTGGACTCACCCACGTGGTCCACACCGGCGATGGAGGACTCGGAAAGCGAGCTGGACAGCCTCTCCTCAACGTTAGGAGTTCCCATCAGCACTGCGCAGGGCGATGCTGCATCTGATGGCCCAGGTCCGTTGGATCGCTGCCAGCTAGCCTATAACCTGGACTTGCCCTGCGACATCGATCTTGGCTGTTTTCAGCCAGCGTCAAGGCAGGAGGCGGACCTCAAGAAAGCCATGTCCTTTGGACATGTTTTGGCCTCCGACCTGTGCTCAGTCATACAGACTCTCCCCACCAAGCCCAGGCCGATTCACCAGGCTGGGGTGTACGGTGTTGCCCTGCCGCCTCTGGTCTTTGGCGCAGGGGCGTATGTACATGGCCCAGAACAACACCCTCCGACATGAGTTGGTTGTGCTGGCGCTGGCTTCGTTGATTCGGAGTGTGGCTCCTGGTCACAAATTCTCGTCCTTTGCCGTCCTGCAGAATGTTTCTTCCAGGCCACACCGAGACCAGCATAATTTGCATGGCAGCTCTAACCTGGTTTTTCCTCTCACCTACTTTGAAGGTGGAGAGCTATGGGTTCAGCGTGAAGGTGGGGCATCCAGCATGGCTGGCCATAGGGGCCACGTGCTGCCTCTTTTGCAAGACGGCGCGCCGACCCCACAGGTATTCGACCCTCACGCGCTGCACTCCACTTTGCCGTGGAGCGGCGACCGCGTCGTTGCGGCTGCCTACACTATCCGGGACTCGAACATGCTCGCTGTCCGCGATTGCGCAGTTCTGAGCCGCATGGGCTTTCTTCTTTAGGGGGACCGCGGCTGGTGGCGCCGTTACTCCAATGGAGATTCCAACTTTATTGCTTGTAAAGCGAAGCAAAGCGGAGCCCCTGGCAACAGGTCAGTCCCTGACTACCAGCAGTGTGGTGAAAATAGCGCCGACCTATTCTGTTTAGGTAGGTTTGTTGAAGAATAGATTCAACTAGCCAGTGCCCACTGCTGGTTAGATTTGCCTTTAAAATCCCGTCCCAGGCCGGACTTTGTGGCGGGCTGCTGCAACGAGCACAGGTCCACCCTGCGAGTTTTAGCGTCTGGCTTGCCCGCTTCACGACACTAGCGGCTTTGGCATTCCTAGAACCGGTGTTCCTAGGGCTTAGCCAGCTGACTGAATAGGTGGTAGGCAGCAGTCTAACTTGCAATCCAGCGCCCGTCATGCTCCTGTGCCTTGATGACAAAACGATCCGGGCCGTGCTCGGCTTCTTGGCGGTTCCCACTGGCCTTGCTTTCTTCTTGGACCACGATGATCCTATGCCCTCTCCCGGCACTCTCCTCGCTGCCTGCGATAAGGTCAGGCGCCTACGTCCGTACCTGGAGGATGCGGGCGGCGAGATTGGCACTGTCGATCGCGGCTTCATCATCTTCACCAATGTTTTCCCTGCGGATATCTATGCTGTGCTGGCGCCTACCTCAAAGGCTCTCGCCGCGACCATCAACCCCATGATGCTCGAACTTGGCTCGCTGCAGCCGCACATCCCGGCCAACGGCCATACGAGGTACGAACATTGGCCGGACGGAGCCAGAATCTACATGCACTTTCGGGACATACTGATTGTCGAGTGGCGTCGGCTGGTCTCGCATCGCTTTCTGACCACTCCCTGACTGAGCCACTGGCTACTCAGCGAAGGCCACTGGCTGCGTGCCTAGTTTTGTGTTTGTAGGGCAATGAGGCAGCCTATGGCAGCTGGCAGTAGACACCCGGAGTAGCCTGCGTTTTCAAAACAAAGTTTGCCCGCACAGCCTGCAGCCGCGGTTTTGAGTCGGACTTTTGCAAATGCCCTGAGCGTCGCAGTAGGTTCCTGTCAGCTCACCGCAAGCCGACATGAGTCGAGAGCAGACCGGGCTCGAAAGTTTTTCCGCCGCTCTCTCAGCAAGAGCTGCCTGCCGCCATGATTCCTGTCCCAGAAGACTCGGCGGACTGGGGGGACACTCTTCAGGACCTGGAGTTTCTGACGCTCACGGATAGTACCTTCCAGTACATGTTGACTGGAGACCAGTCTGATTTGCCCAGGAGCGGCCCTCACTCAGAACTACAAGCGCTCAGGGAGCATCACGCCCTCCATCCTGGAGCTACTTTCGTGGCAATGCCTCCACATCTGCGGACACTGTCCCGGCGGAGTTCCTACTCCAATCCGGCAGTGATTGGCATGCTCAAAGACAACCTCCACAAGAAGGTGAATGTCGCCTTGATCCCCATTGAGGACTCCATACCGGAGGATCGACAGGTCCACTACGACTGGATAGGGGGCGCAAGGGCAGCATACGATCAACGTATCATGACGCTCGGGCCGCTTTCCCACCAGGCTATATGGCAACAAGGATAAGCTGCACTTCCACACGGCCAGCGCGGAAGCAGCGATCGGGCCCTCACCGTCATGGCACTCAGGGCTATGGTTTCTTCGAGGCCTGAGGCCTTTCCAGTCCTACTAGTCTGTTCCTGGAATGTCAAGCTGCCCAACGTTCACCGGGAGATGCTGGCGACGAGAGAGCTGTGTCTTGCGGAAACGGTCGGTGACCTGCTGGCGGCTGCTCTGCGAGCTTCGCGCTCAATGTGGTCCCTTCGCTACTCTTTCGGAGAAGCCCTGGAAGACCAACCTTTCCCGCAGGGTGTGATGCAGACCTATATGCACGACTAGAAGCCGGAGCCGTCTCAGATGTGCCGCAAGTACATGCCGGAGATGACTCGAACCTTCTGCGACGATGAGGACATCAGGCAAACCCTCCTGGACCACGCCGGCAAGTACAGCAAGGACCTGTACAACGTCTTGCAGAGTCCAGCCCATCGCGCTGATCTTTTTCGGTACGTGTACCTGTACGAGCATGGGGGCCTCTATCTTGACATCAAGCGCTTGCTGAGGATGCAGTTTGATGAGCTAAGGTCCTGCTTGGCGGAGGGGTGGGGCACTGCCCAGTCTTACGCGCATTCAGCGCTGGGGCACTGCCCGTCCCCGCCCGGGCAACTTCCGAAGGACTACATGGTCATGGCCATAGGCAACCGCGGCGATCATACTGCCGACCTCGCCATCCACTGCTCCTGGAGGCCATCATTCAATTCTACAGCCCGGCCATCCTCGATGGGGCGGCGGCGAGCGACTATACCTCATCTTCTGCAAGTTTCTATACGGTGCCCTCCGCGAGAACCTGGGTCATCCCCCGCAGCACGGATGGAACACTTCCAGCAGATTTGGTCCGATCTATTTGCTTCGGGAGCGCCACAACAAGGACCTCCAGGCTCACTCCGACATTCCCACGGATGGCCACTATATGATCACGCGCCTCAACAAGATCGCCATGTTCACTCGATGCTGGAACTGGAAGCGAGGCTTTGCTGGTGACCTGGCGGCCAAGGCGAGAAATGAGGCTCAGATGCTTCGCGCCACGCCTGACGCCGCGTCAGATGCAGCCTGGGCAAGAAGTCAGGCGGCTTCTCCCACGAGCTCGACTTCGGGGGGCGATGCCCCCACAAATGCGGAATTGCAGATGTGGGCGGACGAGGCCATCGCGGGCAACCTCTACGAGAAGATCATGGAAGCCCTTTCGCAGACAAAGTACTATCAGGACTTGAATGGCAATGACATCCTTGATCTTATTCCCAAGGGGCTTTGCCTCTCTGAGGACCAGCCTGGCTATCTCAGTTGCAGACACTGCCTCAACAAGAAGTCTCGCAGGAATGTTACCTTTCCTACCAGCGTTGGGGTGGTCAACCACTTTCGCCGTGGCTCGTATCATACGCCGAATTCCTTCTTGATGGATCAGCTCTCTTCTGCGGCGACGGCCTCCGCGGTGCCAACCCAGGGGCCGGCCCAGCCCAGCCGTCGGCCCCCTGGCCACCTGGTCGCCACATCGGCAGGTGCTGCGAAACTCCCAAGTACCTCAACCAAGCGACCAGGTCAGGCATCGGGCATAGTGGAGGGCACAGGACCCAAAGCCCCCCCGCCCAGGCCACAGCTCCCGGCTAGCCTGGCACAGACCGCGGCAGAGGACACTGGCACCCATGACACAGGCATTCCGGACTCTGCGCAACTACCAGCCTCCCAAGCCGGATCAGCCACCAGTTCAGGAAGAACCTTCTCCGCCAGCTCCACCCCCCTCTCTGAGGCAGGCCTGGTTGCCGCGCTCAAATCTTACGAGCTCCAGTTCGGAGTGGCTTCGCGTCCTCTGCGGATGCATGTTCTGACGCAGCAGATGCTGCTTGGAGGACTTGAGTACGACGAACTGCTACCGCTTTGGGCCAAAAGGATGAAGGTGATCCTTGTGCCCCCTCCCCTGTTCGAGAGCATCAAGTTGGCTAGGACCGAGAGGGGGGTCGGCGAAGCTCGTGGCAGGGGACAACGGCCCGGTTGCAGTTGCCACAGGCAAGGATGAAACGTACACCGTCTTGGATCGCGGCTCCAAACTTCAGGGTGCTCTCTCCGCTCTGTTTGGCAAGATGGGGGATCACCCGCCGCTCAGCGAAATAGTGCAGGACCCCAACCGCTTTATGCTCATCGCCACCTCCATCAAGGCCGTCTACGACTACACGGCTCGCAAAATGGAGCTACAGGCCAGACTGGTCGTCGCACAGGACGGCAAGCACGTGCACGTCAAGCACAACTGCGGTGACTCACCGACCTATCTCCAGCAACATCCAGAGCTGGCCCAGGTGGCGACAAAACGTCAGCGCACGCAGCATCGCAGCCTCCCTCTCGAGCTCCTCGGCCTGAGTCGTCAGGGGCCCCTACACCAAGCCAGGCATCTTCGTCAATGAGGCCAACCGAGCCCCCTTACCCGCCTACAAATACAAGGGAGACGTGGAGCTGGAGTGACTGGGGGTCGTGGAGCTCCTATGGCAACCGCCAGAGCTGGACTCAGACTGGGAGAGCAGATGGTCCCGCCACGGCTGATCGACTTCGGGACGGGCAAGCCGCACTGCCCCTGGCCCAGCACTGCTGACCTCCTCACAGACTTTGTGCCAGACACGTGAGGGATGCCCCGTTAGCAGTACCTCGGCCGCATACCTGCCAGGTTTGAGGGTCGTCAAAGGCGACCGAGTCTGACCTCTTTTTGATGCATGGCCCTGCAGCTACGCCAAAAAGGGGCCTCCTAGGGCCTCTGCCGCAGTGCAGAACAGCCGTGTTTTGCGCTCTCTCTGCCACATGCCAGGAAGCCTCAAACACTCTGAGTAGCGTGCAGATACTAGGCTCGGGGGAGGTCCACAGCGCCTCTAGCTTGCGACTGGAACCCCAGCGACGGAGCACCCGAGCCAAGTGCGTAGAATGCCAATAGCAAACTCCTAGTGTGGCAGCCCGACGTTTTGTCTTGTTTAGCTTATCCTTTTGGCTTTCTGGTTCTCCCCTAGTGCGTCTTAGTTTTCCTCGGGCTACGGACACATGGCTGACCAACACTCGCTGTTTCACCCGGAGTGAAGGGTCAGAAGCGCCCGCTATGCTCAGAGCACGCTCGAGCTGCGTTCAATTCAAAAATTTCCATTTGATTCTCCATTATATTGGGGGTATATTGGGGATAATGGAAATGGAAACTACTATATAATCCCAGCCTATAGTTCATTCTCCATTGTCTTTTCCATTTGATTCTCCACTCTAGGGGCCTACCATTCACATTCTGGCCCTACAACCTCATTGGTTGCCCTCCAAAACCGCCGCCAGGGCCACTGCGACTGGAGCTACCGTGCATCTGGGCAACTTTCAAAACAGAGTCCTGGGCTTCTTTGTTGTCCACCCATCTCCAGCGTGCAAGCTCCAAAGGTCAGGAGTTGCTTGCGCAATGCTGATCATTGCGAAGGCTCATAATATCACGAGGTGCCAATCACGGCACCGTGATAAAAAAAAAAAAAAAAATATAAGAAAAAAAGTGGGCAATGCAATGTGCTCACTCATGCGCCCTGAAATAGAGCTTAGCTTATCCATGATCTTAGGATTAGCCGAACCCAGGCTTTGGAACTTACCTGCTTGTTATTTCAGGCCTCATGCATGAAATATGACTTTCATGCTCAAGCCAGAAGCTCCAGAGGGTCATACATGACAAACTCGTCCGATCCATACTGGAGTGTAAGCGAGACACAGGCGCTGTCCCACTGGTATGGCTTTTGGTGCGTGATTTCCCAGAAGTCACCTTGGCCTAAGCGGGAAGACTCGCTGGAGGGTCAATTGATGGCTTCTGGCCTGCACACGACCCTTCTCAAAACACTGAGTGCTCTTCCCCATACAAGTGGCTTGCCCTCCGTGTCCAACAATTTGGCACAGACCTTGCCACACAACAAGCGACATGACGGGGATGGGCGTGGCACCCTTTGCTGAGGCGACAGCTCGGTGAGTTCCATCATGATTGCACTTGTGATCTCCTCGCCAAATCTCACAACCCACTGAGAATTCTTTTTTCTCCATGATCGCCATACCCTTCCCGCGTCCATACCGCGGGCCCTCACCAGGGCAAACTTCAACATTGCCGCCCGCTGCCTGTGACATACCAGTGGGTGTGCCAGAACTGGAACAACAGAAGCTGAACTGCACAGCTGCGAAGTGATCACACCTTTTTGCAACTGGATCAGACACACCTCTGAACAAACATCAGGGATGGGCAGCTACTGTACCTGAAATAGGTACAGATATGCTGGAAATGGGATGGATGGGGTCTCCAAATGTGCCCAGCTTTGCACAGGAGATCGGACATCCTATGGACACTATTTACACAAACATAGCGTGCGTGTCTGCCGGCAGCAATGCATCCAGATATGCGACGTCCTCACGATCTTGCCTACTCATAAGTGGTGCAGCCAGGCTTGCAACATCATGCTTGACGATTCGAGTCCTCCTGCGACAGCGAGAAATTGAAAGAGGTCAAGTCGCCCAGCGCATGCTCCTGCATGATTTCCCATGTTATGAGGCAACAGAAAGGCTGGCATCGAAACCCAGCAAAACCAATCAAAACTCCACAACTTCATGCATAATGGTGGGCGCTGATCCTGGCAAGCAACATGCAGCACCCGAATCCTTAGAACAAGTCGCAGTGACAGGCACCACACCCTTCTGAGTTTCCCAGCGCAACTCGACCTGACAAGGGCATCTTGCACTTAGCGGCAAGCAGAAACGGTGCGTAGCAATAGTAACACGAGTAGTGACCGTAGGAGTAACAAACGGCCTGGGCAGTGGTCATGTTGTAGCGCTGCGCGAGGGCTTTCAATCGTGCATCCCCCAGAGAGATTGCTGGTGCCTGTGCCATGCTTTCAAGAAGGACATTGAACCGTGTACCGGCATTTAGCTAAGCCACACCAAATGCGGTGGGTCCGGCAAGAGATGCCCAGGCCTGCCATGATTCCACCATTTGCCATACTTGACTGGAACCCTTGTACTGCAAAACTTGACAACAACAAACATAGAATATGTGTAGCCAACGGAACCCATGAAAGGAAAGGGACTATCCATGCTTGCCCACCCAGGCATGGAATTTGTACAGCAGCAAGCCCTGGGCAGCAACCCAGAAGACGCAGCCTCAAGAGTTGTGCCAACTTTTCGCATGGATGCTCGGAGGGTCTCGTTGTGGTCGGCCAAATGCCATTGGACCTCGATACTTCAAACATTGTCAGACTCAAACTCATAGTCATTTGTAAACGCCCTGCCTGGTTCACTGCCGGGGCCTCTTTGAACTCTGCAACCACCTCCGCAACCTGTTCTGCGTTGTAATTGCTCACACCAATCCTCATGGCAGCTGAAACACGATTTTCATTGGCCACCCTAATGCGTCGCTGACAACCAACGCTGGGGGCTGCTCGCTCGGATCCGGCCCATAGATCGTAGATCGCTGAGACCCTGCCACGTGTCAATGCGCGCTTGTTTGCCTTTCTCACCGCATTTGTTGGGGAAGTCTGTCTGGTCCTTGGGCACAAGTGGACCCAGCACGAGTAGCTGCAGTCAACCGCGTACCAAATTCGAGTTTCTTTGCTCATGCTAGCCAATGTCAGCCAAGGAGCAACACATGGAAAGTGAATAAGAAGCAGATCCACATAGTCAACCCCCAACCTGAAAAAGGCGGCGCCTCCTATGATTGAAAAATCCGCATCATCACATTTCCTTTGCTTTCGGTGCCAAGGCTCTTCGGAAGCGTCTGATTCATCACCATGTCCTTCACTGCTTGCCGGCCAATGGGGCCGGGGATCTTGGTGGTGAGGAAAATCTCCTGTAAAGTCCCCATGTGCGCTAATGGAAAAAATCATAACTGCTTCACTACGCACATATGCTGTAAGCATGCAAGCACGTCGCTGAACAGAACACGGAAGTGGCAACCCACGCAACCTCTCGTTTCACGCCGGACGCTTTGATGGCAGCGCCGACATCTGGTTCGGTGCCATAATCGTGTGCGGTATCGAGGTGGCGCCTCAGCAGGTGGTTGTCGAACAACCTGCATCCAATGCACCTCTCACACACGGCACCTGTGACGAAGTGCACAACCAAAACATACCAAAACCACCCCTGAAACAAGCAGTCGGTGTTCTCTGGGCGCAACACCCCCCCAGTTGAAGCCACTGTTTGATGCCGTCTTGCACGCTGCAAGTCGTGAGCGATCCACGATAGCTGCCAAAAGCCAACATTGGCATGTGAACCTGACCAAACCAACGAATGGCCGACGTCAAGCTTTCAACTCAATGCATGACAAAACCCGTTTGTGTCCAAGCAGCTCCCGTCGCAATTTCGACATCCGGGATAGGCAAAGCGACCGTGGAGACGGCCAGCACGGCCATGCCAATCGGTGCGCGCCACATGGTGCTCAACATTGCAAGGATCTGAACCCGTTATTGAACCAGCAGAACTGCAAAGGAAAGGTGATGAGCAATTTGTCGTTCAAACAAACTCGATATGATGTGGTTTGCTGGGGATCGTGCGAACCGGAACCACACCGCACCGGTAAGAAGAAAAGCCCATTTCGCATCAATTGCCATGGCACACACAAAGCGAAATTACCATGAACCCCAGGGCCACACCACTGCATAATGATTCTTCACCTTCGCGATATCGAATTTGGCGCTGAAAAAACAATGCTGCTTGAATGTGGTCATGCTCAGGCATATGACATTGATCCTGTGTCTGCTTGTTCGCGGGGTTCAGAATTAAGAGCCATTGGCCTTGGATTGGCTATGATTGGCCTACCACAACGAGGGCTTTACAGCAGCATGGAAAACATGCAGTTGACCGCTTTCCCAACGCTGAAAGCACGAGATGCTGCGACAACTGTGACGTCGAATTTCCAGCTAATTTATGAACCTTATGGTGTCGCGAGAATTCGCGACAAGCTTGCCAATCTGGAGAAACATCATGTGGATCGACGGGGAACAAACATGAATGCATAGGTGCATGGGGGGCTACTACCTCACCAGTCAAACCTAAGCAACACCCCTTGCATTATGAGAAAGGGGAACAGGAGAAATATATAAAACACCCATCGTGATTTGTTCGGCGCTCTGGCGCTTGGAGTCATACAGAAAAAGGATTAACATTCGGGCTGCAATTTGGACCAACAAGAGGTTAAGCCAGGGTTGCAGAAAACAAAAATGTTACCTCATGCCAAAATGTCATGAAGTGATGATTGCAGAAAAGATTTATGGAACTACTTTAATTTTCTGGCTCCACGGAAAAACAGGAACGGCACTATGGGAGCTGTAGGGGTGTGCCATTCAGGCGGTGTCGTGAACATAGTACGGACGACGCCCTGGACATAGGCAATGCTCAAAAACATGCCGTGCACTTGTTTTTTCATGTTTTCCTTACGCGTCACAGTAAACGCGGTTGGTCTCAGGTATGCAGGCAAAGGGTACCGAAAAAGAATGAAAGAAGCAATGCTACTAAGATAAGGAAACTCAACCATGCCAGCTCACTGTCTTCCTGGTTTCGGGTGCCCCCGGCAATGCATGCTCTAGAATACGCTTCGGCTTTGGGGTCGGAGTACAACACCAACCTACACTCCGGCGCACTGGGCAACACCTTTTTTACATGGATGCTGGCTTTGGCGACTGCACGACCGTGGACTTGACCATGCATCAGACGCCCACAAGCACCGTTAGCCGCAGCACCGAAACCGCCTGCCAGAAAAATTGTTAATGCGGCCTGCAGCCTCAGGCCCTCAAAGGGTCCCCACCACGCCTTGCTCGTTAGTTTGGAGCTCGCATGGCACAAATGGCCAACTTGATCTCGGCACTGTCAAGCCGTGATACAGGAGTTTCACCGTGCCATAGCCGTTATGGTCAGACATAACATCTACGAAGAAGAGTGCGTCGACAGCCTGCACAAGTGGAAGTTTGAATGTACAAGCGCGACGAATAATGAGCTGAGCAACTACGGAACTACTCTCCAATTTCACTCGATGTTGACGCAGGATCCAGGATACCATCCGCCAGGAGCGCAGGAGCAGTGACAGACACAAACGCATGTAAGGCAATAAGGCCGAAACTTTGGCTGTGCGCCAGGGAGCCCTCAGCATTGCCTTGCGGCTGGCGAGGTCGCATACTGCCGTGGCATCAACGACAACGAGTGTGAGGTTAGGGTACAAACGGGTGCGGGCATGCAATGCATGCACAAAACGGCAACCTACAGGTCGCAAGCTGGTTGCGGGGGAGCAAGCGGGGGTGGCTCGACTGTCTGGATTTGTGACTCCGGCGGAGCTAGGTTTCTTTATGTTGGGAGTACCCCTCATGCATCTGGCATTCGTGAGAACCACTTGTCCAACTTTGCTGGCCGCCATTATTTTTTTTTTGTCCGCAGCTTTTTCCCGGCCTGAGGGACATGCAGGTGGCTTAGCTGCTTCTCCTCTACTGTTCGTCGCTTCGGGCGCAATATGCCTTCTGCATACCGCCCTGCTCGTCCATGGCAGGTTTTGCTGCTGCCCATGAAAAAACCATAACGCTGTGCCTGGCAACTTTGTTGTACACGGACCCAAATGAACCATGGTTTTTATTCCTATACACTTTCATGACAGAAACTACCCCTTCCGCGAAGCCTTTCCGCGATCCTTCCGCGAGTATCTTTTTGTAATCTTTTTTGCATCCGCCTTCTTCGGCGAAGGTTTTTCTGCTGACTGTTGGGATCTGCTTCCGCGAAAGGGCTTCGAAGACTACGCGAGGATTTCCGCGCACGCTCTTTTCGGCTGACTTCATTTGCTTGGTTAAACAAGCGAATTAAAGGGCTATGCATGGATAAAGACTATAAGGGGAACATATGGGATTCTCGAAGGTTTCCGGATTTCAGACACGCCGTAATTTCTGCACTATCTGGTTTGAAGTTACCCTTATGGGAAAACCTGAATTGCTGTTGACTCACTTTTGTTTTCGCGATCACTCGCGCGGGCTCGTGCGCATTGCAGCACAAGGCTAGGAAGAGGAACTGAAGCTGGAGCTGGTAGGGATGGAACGGTCAGAAGATTAATCCAGAAGCAAATGTACGGGTATGGATCCAGTGTGGCGTTTCGGGCTTCCGCGGACCTTCCGCGGAGCTTTTGCGAACGTCGTGTGCCCGGATACGCTTTTCGGATAACTTGCATGAATGGTCCCAAGAAGGGAATGCTCCTGAAAGCATTCTCGTCGCTTCGTTCAGGGCTTCAAGGCTGTGGTAAAGCCACAGCACTTAGCTCTGGGGATCTCTGGGGCTTATGGTTGGGATGACTCATACCTGGTTCGACTTGCATGTTCGTAGCCGGGGTTTCTCAAAACATGAGTTTCCGCAATCCCTTCCTCGAAGAAATGCTTCCGCGAAGCTTCCGCGTCCATCCGCGCGCACAGGAAAGACGCAACTGATCAAAACGCTGCTCAAATGCTGAGCTGCCTGCATTCGCCGTTTCGCGCGCACAATTTGCGCAGCGCGGCCCGCCACCGCAACATAGTGGGCGGTCTTGGGCACACTCCCTGCGGACCATTGCAGCCCGGGCCCCTGGCCGTGCAGACCTTTTTTTTTTTGTTTGTTTGTTTGTTTTCTCTCCTTTTTTTTCTCGAAAGGTTTGGCCCCCTCCCGCTTTTCAAGCTGTGGCCGCGCCGTGCAACGGCATGCGTCCCGCGCAGTCAATACCCGCTCCTCGACCGGGTCGAGAGCACTTCATTGCTCAGGTGCGACCCTCTGTCTTGCAACATGTCGCGGCCGTTCCGTCCATGCATTTCCTACTGACAGGGGGCACCGTCCCCAGGTGGTTGCCTCAGCCATTGTGGTGGGAGATGCGCGCTGTGATTTTTGCCGGGGGTGAGGATCATTCGTCTTATAAAGCCGAATTTGTTTTCTTGCGGGTGTCCGGCGTGCCAAAAGCTTCACATATCGCCTTATGGCGTGAATGTGTGTATAATCTTTGGTTGTGAGTCCGCCGCTGCTTCCTGTGAATGGGGCAACTTTTTTTTCGCTACCGCTAGGGCGGTCGTTCTAAGCCTCTTACCTCACCTGTTGTTGGCTAGAAATAAAGTAGCCCTGCATTTTCGTTCTTGTATCAAAAAACCTGGGCCCAAGTGGGGGCCTTTGAAGGAAGGGCATCTTTAGCCCCTCACATTGCCTTGCCACAAGGGGAATTTCTCAAGGTTCTGAGTCCCTCCCCACAATATGCCCACTACTCCCGAGGAGTTTTCAATTGGCCGCTCTTTGTCTTCTCTTGCGTAGCTCAAAAGAGCAAATTGTTCAGCAAGAAGCCAGATGTTGAAAGGTGCATCTTGTCACGGGAAAATGCGGGTAAATCTTGGGAAAATACGAGAAAATTACGCGCAAAATACGAGTCAGAACATTGGGACCCTGGCAAGCCTCCTCGGTATTCCTCAGAGACCCCCGCACATGCGTCCAGCTTGGCGCAGAACCATTGTTACCTGATGGCCACAAAAGGATGGAAACTTTCCATCCTGATTTTGTGCATGGTGGCCGGGGCTGCGTCACTTGGTGCGCTGATTCTTGAGATCGGACTCAAATGGCCTGGATCGGCATATCCCCCGGCATTAGGCTTCTCGGATAGCTTTTCGCGGATTCCGGACCCACAGCCCATGGTTTTGACCATTGCGTGGGGGTCAAACTAGATATGGGTTTCTTTTCGCAAGGCTGCGTCGAGATATTCCACACTCAGTCACGGGTTGATGAGCTCACCAAAAAGCTTGATCAACTCACAAGCTCTCAGACGCTGTTTGTGCCAGACGCCCAAGGATTCAGGCGAAAGATGAAGTTTGCCAGTGGTCAAGTTTTCGAGAGAACCTTCAAGCTTGGCCTACAAGCCTTGGGGGGCCACATAGCAAACGGCAGGGTGGCCGTGGCCACAGATACCAGCAAGATCTTGAACTTGCTCCGCCAAACGCAGGCACACTCCAAGCATAGGATCATTGGCTGTCCTTCCAGCAATGTTATTCACTTGTTCACGCAGCCTTCGAGCGCACAGCAAGCAGGCCAAAGTGTGGGATAGGGGACGTGCTGCATGAAGTGTGTGGGCGACATGTTGCCTTCCTTTCACACGTTTTAACGCGTGAACCGGTTGACAAGCTAAGAGGCACTTGCAAGGAAACCAAAGGTTTCGTTCATACATTGCAGCCGCAGGCTGCTGGAAACGGCTACTCAAGTACCACGTGTTACCTGCTTTTGTCGACGACAATGGCGCGAGAGACGTTCGCGTATCGGGGAGGGTGCGGAATCCAGTAACTCAGTAACTGGGGGGGATTGCTTTTTTGCAGTCGAGGAAAAGAATCAGGTCATGAAGCGACCATGGGTCATGGTCAGAAGTGAAATGACGCACATGCCACAAAGATACAGCGTGCAAACATAAGATCACCGAAGACTGCTCAAACAACGCATCAAAAAAAAGGAATTGTAGACAACTCTACAATGGTGCTCGTTCTACGGTATCAATGAATGGATATCCCGGGTCCCTAGCCCGTCAGATCCTCCGGACATCCTGGCAGAACATGTCGTAGAATTCCCCGTGTAAAAACGACGATGTTCTACTTCCTCCAATCCATGCCGAATACTTGATGCATGCAAGTTGGCTCACAGCAGCAAAGTGTGAGTGAAAATTGTTCCCCGCCCACCCACCTACTTGATGATGCAAACCGTTGCGGGACGTTTCGCTCAGGGCGCCTTTTCGGGTCCTTCATGAACCGCGCAGGGGTTACAAAATCTAAAGGAATGAGAAAGCCCTGAACCCCAAACAATGTGGGGGGTTTAGGTCTTGAACCCATGTCACCCGTGTGGGGGAGCGTGGCCGCACGCTGCAAGCTGCAGCCAGGTAAGTGGGAAAAGACGTCGGGACCTTGCCCCGCTTTCACCAATGAAAAGTGAGCGCCATTTTTTGAGTCCGCGTGTAAGGAGGATCCCGTAAAGACTCGCAGTCCCGGCGCTGCTGCCTCAGCTGAGCCCTCCCTTCTAGGCCCGTTGGCTTTTGCACGTCGTTCAGAAGTTATGTTCTTACGGCTGACTGAATTTTTTAAGGCCCATGGTGTGCCCAGGAAACTCACACTCCTGATGGATCCTGGTGGAACAGGTTTGCCAACAGACAACTTGTCTTCATATAAGGGCCCCGCAAGCACTGGCGCTTGAAACAGGTTTTTTTTGTTTTTTTTCCCGGACCTTTTTGTGTCTGCGAATCTGGGTCCCGGTCAGCTAGTTCTAGCTAACTCTCCTACGGCCGCAGCGGCGAGCGGCTAGGACCCTCCGCTGCCGCGAGGTGCAGCAGCTGGTCCAAGTCCGGGCCAGACGGGTTTCCCGCAGCGCTCGTTGCCAGCTGCGGTCCATGTGGGCCCAGCGCTGTCCCGGCAACTGCCTGCTGCACAGCCACTGCCAACATACCACTCCACCGTCGCGCCCAAGCTGACGTCGCGGCGCGGCGGAGAGCTGGCGGGGCGCGCTGAGCCCCATGTGCACGAACACTCATTTTCCTGGGCTATGACTATGTTTTCCGCAGCCCCCCATCTCGGTTTTCAATGGAGGCATGTTGTTGCTTGTGGGGCTGACTGCAGCCCTGTTTTGACGTATGGTTTTCATGCGCCACATGGCGGCATCATTTCGAGTGTCATTTTGGAAACGGATATGGGCATCCATCCCAGAAGTCCGAAACGCGTGCATGATCTTTTTAAGGGACCGTCGGAAATCATGGGCTTCGGGCGGTGTAGGATCTGGGGAAATGCAAGTGTGCCACGTGTTGAGAAATTTAAGTCAAAATTTGGCTCGTCATTGCACATCCGCTTGCTGTCCAGACACAGTTCGGTTTCCTCCATCGGTCTGGTGTTTGCACCGTGTGATTCAATCATGACAAACATGGTCGTGTATGATGGCCATTCATGTGCACGCGCAAGAATGTTTAAATTTTTTTTCCAATGCTAAACACAAACGCGTTACCTTTGAAAATCTGTGGTGGCGCGGAGGGCACCAAGCGGCATAAAAGTTACGCCCCCATGTTGACCATGCGTGCGTCATTGGAGGGCGCTTGTGCGGGAATTATTGGGCTGGTCAGCCAAGAAAACATGTCCTCCTCCCGCATGATCATTTTGTTGACGCTCGCCATGCAAATGCCTGATTTTTTTCGTGCGCCTTTTACTGTCCGCGAAGGTCGTTGTCATGGCGCGCGCGAAAAAAAAACGCGCGCTGGCTTTTACCCGCCTAGCGCAGCCATGGGGGCAAGCTGCCTGTGCACAGAGTTTTTCAAAGAGTTTTTCGGAGCTTTGGCTGTAAAGCGGGATGCAAAACAGAAAAAATACATCATAAATCGTGCTTGCACAGAAACTTGTGCCAACGCGCGGAATTGCAAAACCTTCCGCACATGCAGCAAGAACTCACCTGCACGGGTCTCGCTATCAACTCTATTGGTCGCAGCGTGATTGGACACAATTGAGGACGTTTTCGAAGTGCGAGTAGGGCGGCAGCACATCCAACCAACCTTGGCAAAAATCCGGCTGATGATGATGCGCGCCTTCCAGCTGTATGCGGGCGTCGTCAGCACAATTGGGACCACGTTTTAGGCGTAGTCTCAAATCAAGAGAAAACCGTTTGATGTCCGTCATCAACCCAAATGGCCCGTTGTCCGGATGATGCACGCTCAAGGGGGGAAGTGGCGCCCGTCACGGATAGGGACCAGCTTGGCACAATGCTCACCGATTTGATGATGGCGAGTCTTGCTAGTGAACTCTGACATCACAAAGGCTGCGTGATTTCCATGTGTCGTATCTGGCTTCGTTTGCCTAGCTCGCTTGGTGCCCTGAACACGGGGAGTGGCCTCAGGGTGCTTCATGTCGTGCAGTATTTGCTATCACGCCCACTTTTTTTTGCTGTTGGGCCTCCAAGTCATTGAAATCTCTCATGCTGTTTTCGAAACTTTTGTATGCTGGTGCGTCTTGGTCCATGCAACTGCGCTGGCAAAAGGCCGCGGGAGCGCCATACGAGCTCGGATAAGCCCAATGTTTGCTGCATTAATGGGCATGAAGGCTTCGGGAACATCCAAGTCCTGCGGAATACTGATCAGCCTGGCGACGGCCCGATGGTCCACCACGGCTGCGTGGCACATCGCCGTGACGAGAGCTGCCCATCGGTCGCCAACGTGCGGGTGCAGGCTTCACTGGTGAAGTGCGAATGTTGTAACCATGCCGCTTTGCGGGGTAACAACCTGCAATCTCGGAAAAATGTCAGTGCGAGCATCTCAAAATCCAAGCACATTGCTCCGATAAAATGCAATCAAAATTAAGGGTCCTGACATGGGCAGCTCCTTGTCGTCGCCATTGAAACAGGCGGCCTTCGGAAAAGTTGTTGCAACCGTGCTATGCGCAGCAGTGGCCAGGTGGGCCGCACTCGCCGTCTGCCCAGCGTGCTTACGCCAGTTCCTTGCTGGAACTGCCCGTGGCCGGTGCTGCGTGCGTGCGGAGGGAAATCACGGTGGGTCAGGTGACGTGAGCCTTACAAAATGACACTGTTTTTTGGCAACGTTTCGTCAGAAAAGTCGTGGTTCGGGAAATATTTGCGCAAATGATTCGTGAAAAAGTCAAGCCATGAAACGACCATGGGACATGGTCAAATGTGAAGCAATTGAGCATGATGCATACTTCACACAGGTACAACATGCGTACGGGTTGGCAGGGATGAGTGGTCGGCCGAGACTATGGCAAAGAAAAAGCCAGCTGAAATTTTTGGTTGGTTTCGTTCAAATCCAATTTTTTTCCGGGGATCATGGGCAGTTTCTGCCCAGCACCCGTTATACCGTGTGTCTGTCTTGACTTGGCCCCCATTCGTATGTGCACACCGTTGCCAAAAGGGTCCAAAAGAAAAAATGACACATCATGCGTTTGAAGTTGACTCGTTGCATCAATCATCTGCAAGCATGCTTGTCTAGCAAACCGAAAGAAATCCCAAAAAAATCTAGGAATCAAACTTCCAACCCACTTGCCCGACCCCCAGAGTTCGGAAAAGTACCTTGCGCATTGAATGGAGCCGTCCATGCCCTGCGTTGTAATCACCCTTCCCCAAACAAAGCGCTGCCCTGGCCACCTGCTGTCAATTTTTTAGCGCGGGGCCCAGCGGCGACATCACAACAGTAATACAGCTGGCATTGCTGGAGGTGACGCGGCGCGCAAACTTGGTCAGGCCACGACACATGGTGGTTGGGGACATGCCACATGCTTTTGATTGCGTTGCGTCACCAAATGGCCCACAACAACCACAGACTGGCGACTGTCTCCGGCACCGAGCCCTTTGCCCCACAATGCATGCCAGATTCTATGATTCCATGATCTGCGGGATCAAAAACAGTGAGTGACCAAATGGGCTTCCGACGTAAATTTGGTGTTTATCATGTTTTCGTCGTACTTAAGATGGTTTAGGAATCAGATTTGTTTTTCCATCTGGTTCCGCAATACAAAAAGGACTCCTGCTCCTGCTGCTACCCCTCTTCAAGATTGCAGGCGCTCACGGAAGGCGACTGGCTAAGGGCGGCACCTTCGCAGCGTCGGCAAGGACGTTGCTGATCAGCGTCCATTTGCCGTCAACCTTGATTGTTGCTGGCAAGGGCAAGTGGCAAGCCCAGTAAGCTGGACAGGAATGCAAAAACGGCAGACACAAGAGTCCCAACCAACGGAGGACGTAGGAGGAGGTGCAAGCCGCGCGCGGTGATGGAGGTGCAGGGCGCGCCATGCAACGGGTGAGGAACCAGTGCACTTGTGGTGCCAAGAACAACGGGCTGACACCGGCAAGAATACCGTAACTCAGGGTATCTCGGGGTGAGAGTGTTTGTTTTCTGGCGTGGCACGCAAGACGGAGTGCGGCACCGGCACAGCTGCCACTGTGACGTTAACGACGGTGCGATTTGCCACAACTTGACCAGCGATCAGACATTTTCCGCCACGCCCGCCACGCCCGCCGCCTAGCCGTCACATACAGGGCCATCGGGCCTCCCCTCCGGGACGCTGCTTAAACCAAGCTGCCTATGGGCAGACAGACTTCAAGTCATGAGAGCGACCTGTAAGGTTGCCCTGGGGAAGGCCACCAGAAGCGCTTAGTTGAGGTGATTGCCTTCGTCTATGAGGCGGGTTTTGGCTGACTCACCCGACCCCTCTGACAGACCGAATCTGCGGCTGACTGACTCTTCGGGGCCGAGTTCGGAAAGTGCGATCGGTCCTTGATCCAGCATGCTTCAGCCTTGCCTGAGTTTTTGATGATACCTCGGCATCCAGGTGACCCTGGGATTCTAAGCCGGCCAAGATTTTGGATCTAGTCTGCTCAGCACTCCTTCTGACTTCTTGCGGGTTCCAATTAGGGGGACCTGGCCTAACAAATCCGTTCCATTAACAACTTCTTCAAAATATGACAAATTCTTGCGGGTTCATGTTTTTGTTGAGCTTCACTGACTTTTGCAAGTGTTCGGGCAGGGGCGCCGTAAGGAGTTTAGGGTGAACGGCTTTACAGGCTGCGTCAACGAGGGCTTCAGGAGGGTATGGTACTCCCCAAGCTTGTTCGGAGGTGGCTGATTTTTGAAAGGACGCAGGTGGGTGTGCTGAATGATGACCAGGATTCCCCATTTTGACCGACAAAGGTACAGTTCGCAGGAGCTGGCTGTTTGCGGGGATTGTTCTCACGGTTGCCGGACAGCGTGGGAGCTCAGGCGTTGCATTGCTTGACACATGGCTTGAGCGAGGGCTTCGGCAGTTGCAGTGACCAGGATAACCCGCAAAGATTTGAGCTTCGGCAACGGCCTTGGAGGCGATCACCCCGCCTGCACCAAGTGTTTGGCTATGCATGTCGCCAGTTCTGCACACAGCATGGTTCTGAGCGCATGAGGGCCCGGGGCAATTTTTCGCTAAACTGGTGAGGCAGTTGCGCGAGGAGGCTAGGGTCGTGTGTTTAGGTCTTAGGTTGGCTTCCACCGAACGCACAATGATCGAGGCAAGTGCGAAAGGGTACTGTGTGTTGGAAGCGGCGGAAGGCTGAGGTTGACCAGAACCACGATCGGTAAGGGTTTTCACAAATGAACAGGACATGACGAAATCATACGTGGAATTCGCCTTCAGGACTCGTGTCAGACTAGCCCCCTCAAGGTTTGGCAGGCCATCTGGATACGAAGCATCACGTAAAGGCTCCGGCCCCCGTTGGGGACAGCCATCAGGACCTACGATGGGAATCTCACTCGCACGACTGCATGTTCTGCAGACAGGAACTGCACGCACAGCGGAAGTGGGTTTTGGGCCCAAAACATGGCAAGCTCTTTGCCAGCAGGAGTGGACAGATCTGCCAGCAATGGGTTCGCGACGCAACCACAACATGATCGACTCCATAAGACCGGGACTGTGCGGGCACAGCAAATCTTGGTCGCTCAACGCAAGAAACATCCCCTGGCCTGGTGAAGTCGCCTGCGCCGAAATCGGGAGGATTGAATCCAAGCTGGCAAAGTTTGGCATGGTGGTCACTGCTGAGCGCACGGAAGCCCTTCACCACAAATCCTGCCAGCACCAAGCCAAGCGGTACCCCATCCAGGCCATAGTGCAGTGACGTGCGTGAGCATTGAAGAAAACACAAGAGTTTGCTGGGTCAAGGAGGCGGCCTCGCAAATGCTGATGTGCATTTGGGGCTGGAACTGAACCATCGTCCGACTCTACCCAGAATTGCCCATCAACGAAGTTGCTGACGCCAATAAGAAAATTGGGGAACCCCAGACCCCAACGCACTATTTCTGTCTGCATGTAGGGGGCGACTGCACTTGTACCAGAAGAACTAATGACGCAAACGCGGTTTCACCCACACGTTGTCTGGCGAACAACGCAAGAGCACTCGATGATTGCGGAGGTTAAGGGCATTGCTTCGAAGACAAAACACTCCACCACGCACAAGCGCACCTGCGCCGAACGAGACCTCTTCGGAACAGCCACTCGAACGAGGCGCATGCTCGAGAGGCAACAACTTCCCAGAGAGCCCAATGTTGCTTAATTAACTTTCAAGCTTAATTAAGCAATGTCTAATTAAACAATATTGCTTAAT
>CAJNIZ010000697.1:11979-31225 GCA_905231905.1 Symbiodinium pilosum | reverse complement strand
TGGGCTAGTTGGATCCCTAGGGAAAGTAGGCTGCTGCAGAGTTGTATAGAGGACGTCTAGGGTTCCTAAACCCTAAGCCCTAAATCTAAGCAATCTTGCTTGTGTTTTGAAAATGCAAACACAACGGTTGAAAGATGCACTGTAAGGCTACCTGCATACGTTTCATCCAACTGGTCGGCAGTTAGGGGTTGAGGGTTTGCCCCTTCCCGGATTAACCCTAAACCCTAAACCCCGTATGGCAGCCTTTTCATCTGCTTGTAGCCCTCCTTTGTCCCTAGGGCCCTGGGCGCGTTGGACCCCAGGGACCTACAGGGCGTTTATCGGGATCAAATACAAGGGATTCTGGGGGTTCTACCTTATGGACTTTACTTACAGTGCGTAAGTTTGTTAGAAGATATACAGCAAGATGCACACAAGTCGGGCATAAGTCTGATAAAGAACCAACCGTAAGCAGTTTCAACCCTGCTGTCGAAATATCATAAAGGGCCGAAGTTCCCCCATAATGGGGCTTTAGGTCCCAAATGTCACTATCTGATGGGTTGAGGGCGCCTGAACCCCTAGCACGGTAGCTTCCGTGAATAGGCGGACCCAATACAGACCGCCACAGACTATGATCCTCATTATGGCCCCCCCCCCCTCAAGAAAGGTACCCTTAATTGTGGGGGAAACCCTGATATCTCCTATAGGATCCATGAAAAGCCTCTAAACACTACCTGGACCCACGAAAAGTACAATAATAGTCCAGGATTCTACATACTTTTGGAGTTCAGGTCTGTTGGATAGACTAGATCCCGATACAGGAAGCTAAGGAACAACAATGCAAATAAATGTTTAAGGGGTAGGGTTTAGGTTTTCGGACTCGGTCTCAGGGCAATTGCCGAAAATAATCCTTGGCTCAGGTCTGGCAAAAGCTAGGTGGGCTGAACAACCCATTCGCGGATTTCTAGGGGTCTTATAGAGCTTAAGGGTGAGGATGTAGGGTTTGGGATGCTACCCCAACCACGGAGAACCGAATGGGCAAGAGCATGGAAAATTGCCCGATTTTTGTTGCTTAATATACCTACTCAGTGCACATGTACTGCCATGGATCCAAAGGCAGAGAGTCTATGTGGCAATGTCATCACTGTCCCCAGGTGAAGAGTCTCTGAACTTGTCATGAAGGGGCTCGATTAGGGATTCTAAGTACAACTTCAGTTTAGGGTTTAGGGCTTAGGGTTTAGGGTACATTTTGTGATTTGCAAGAGAGAAGCGCTCTGGAAGTGTAATGTAGGCTGTACCTCAGATACAAGACAACAACCAGTATTCAAATCCCGCAGCATTGTATGGAGTAACCCTAAATCCTAAACCCCTAAAGCCTAACCCCTAAACCATCAGACCTAGCTTGAGTTGAACAATGGGCATCTGAACCAAACATGTCTTTGGAGCGCGCTGCTCAAAGAGAAGTTGCCCTCAGGGTCCAAGTGCCCAACAGCGAAGTATCTCAGATAAGGGTTTAGGGTATAGGGTTTATACCATAGGCTTTAGAGGGAGTATATGGGAGTTCAGATTCTTAGCACATCAACACATCAGTTCACTCACATAAAACCTCTGTCATCCCCGTTTTATCCCTAAATCCTTAAACCTAAATCCCTGAACCCGTGATCCCTGTATAATTTAGCTCCCCCGGAGCCGCCACTCTTGAGAAGCATCACAGGATACGCGGTTTAGGGCTTAGGGTCAGGGTCATATCATGACTGCTGGGACTGGGACCCGTAAACCTTAACTAGGCTTTCTGTTGCTTAAGGGAAGCTACCTATATGAGCGTCTCACAAAATTAGGGGTACCTTTTGGGGCTCCCTATAAGAATGACTATAGTATTTGGGGCTCAATATTGGGTTTCCCCTATTCAAGGAAACTACCATACCAGGGTTAGGGTTTAGACTATAAGCCCCGCAATGCAGGACCTATATTCACTCCCCCACCCCCTGAAACGGAGTTGCTGATAAGGAAGTTAAATTAGATTGTTATTTGGGTAGAGAGTAAATAATGGGGTTTGCAAGCTAAACCCTAAACCCGCAAGTTGGCAGCATGGTGGGTTCCACGGGAACGTCCTTCTTCGCAAATCTCATGAACGCGCTGATCGGCGGCGATCAGCCCAGGACGCCCCATGAGTTACTCTCTTGGGGAAATTGGGTTTAGGGTTTAGGGTTGGGGAAACCATATGAGCTGTAGTCTAAACTACTTAAAGGGTGGTTATATAGGGGATTGGATTATATAGGGAACTACCATAGGGCTTACTAACCGGGATACTAGGAGTTTAGACTATGGCTCACATCAAGGGATCTCGACAATGGCTTGACTCTTACCCAGACCCCTGAGAGGATCTAGAAAGTAGAAGCCCCATTATGGTGCCTCATACTGTTATCGGATAATTTCTAGGAACTCTTCAGAGGGATCTACCTTCTAGATCTGCCCAGGAGTCTGGGTACACCTTTACCAAGACCTCTCAGCCCTGAATTCCCAGACGGTGAAGGCTGGACATACTAAGCCCAAGGCCCGCGATTCTGGGCTTCGATTCGATGCCCGACTTGGAGCTTCAAATTTCATGGAATCCTGAAACTTCTCGTGTCCTTACTGTAGGAGGTCCACAAGGCCGCGTCCCAAGAAGCCCATGGTGACAACCTCGGAGACCATACCTGGAGGGTGAGGGGCATTAGTACAGATTGGAGGAATGGGAAAAAAAGGAAGCCTGTGCTTGAGGGTTGAGCGAGACTTATTAAGAAGGTTACTCAAGGGGACAACTGAGGTTACGACATCGCTTACAAGGGGGGAAGTCGTCCTCCAAGAGGAGACCAGAGTAGAAGAACCATCTGAGTAAAGATGAGTGGGCCAGAGATGTCCAGAGACAAGTAGTTTAATATCTAAACTCCTGAAAGGGAGGGTATATATGGGATTATATAAGGTTTAGGGTCTAAACTGTGGGACTACCATAGGGGTTCTTAAGGGGGATAATCCTTTTCTATTACCCCGCCTGCTCATATGAACTGTGGTCTAAACACCTCGAGGTGGGCTTTCTAGGGGCTAATGTGAGGGACAACGTTAGAGGTTATTAAGGGGGATACTAGGAGCTTAGACTATCGGGTTTAGGATTTAGTGTTTAGGATTTAGGGCTAAGGATTTAAGGTTTAGGATTTAGGATTTAGGGTTTAGGATTTAGGATTTAGGGTTTAGGGTTTTTCAGGTACTATACTACCATGCCCCGGACACAAATTGAACAAACCTCCACGGGAACTGCGTCGGAGCACTGGGGAGTATGCTCGCTACCCTACATTGAACTATGAAAGCCCATGAAACCTACGGTCAGGGGTTTAGGGTCCAGGGTTTAGGGTTAGCTAGATCCCAGGACATTCCAGAGAAGATTCGGGGCGGGGACTTTTTTCTGCGGAGCGTGTCTCAAAGGCCTCTTTTGATTCATCCCAAGAACTTTCAAGCCCCACACTCCCAATGAACCCGAAGACCTAAATCCCAAACCCTAATCCATAATCCCTAGACCCTAACACCGACTTAAACCCAATCACCCGATCCCTCAACCCTGAACCCCAAGCCCTAAATCTCAAACCCTAAACTCTAATCCGCCCCCAAGCCCTAACTAAACCGTAATCCCAAAACCTTAAACTCCAAGCCAAACCTCAAATCCCAAACCTTAAACCCCAAGCCAGAATCCCAAACCCCAAATCCCAAAACCTTAAACCCCAAGCAGGACCTATTCTGATGATGACTTCGCGAGATGGTTCAGCACCTTGCAGCCGCCCACGCCCACGATTCCAGGATGTTGTTCAGCATCATGCCGGGGCTCTCTTCTAGGTACCCCTGATGATTCCTAAAAGTCCCCTGAACCTGGTTTAGAGTTCAGGATTTAGGGTTTTGGGTCTTGGGTACCCCAGTAGTACACTTTTTCGTTTTGTATTTTGGGGTTTCCTTGTTAAAATTGCACATTAGGAAAAAGGTGCCTTTATTCTCAATGGGTTACTGGGGAGCCTAGTTTTCAAAAAGCCGTATACATGTTAGGGGTTAGGGTTGTTTTGGGCGGATAGGGTTTAGGATGTAGGGTATGGGGTTAGGGTGTAGCGTTGAGGGTTTTGGGTTTACGCCGTTAAATCCAGCAATGTGGCCCTGAGGTTTATGGTATGGTTTGTGGGGTTTAAGAGAGTCAGGGGTCGTGGTCCGATGTAAGCGTTCCGATATAATATACATGTATACATGTATATAAGCATAGATGCATATATATATATATATACATACGCAAATACAGATGTGTATTCATACATATATATATATACAGATATACAGACCTTTCCTTTGACACTTGCATGCACATGCAGATTGAGCGGTGCACATTATAGGGTGTTTTGTTCTGGGGCTTGCGGAAGTGGCAGCCCCCCATGAGGCAAGCTTTGTTTGCAATTCCAATCTCTAACCTGCACCGCATAGCCCTAAACCCTAATCCCTGAACCCCAATCCCTAAACCCTGAACCCTAAACCCCAATCCTTAAAACCCTGAACCCTTATATAACTGCATGCCCGTTGTGATAGCTCCCGAGCTGCCTAGGATCGTTGGAGAGGCCTTGCCACCGGGAGTTCCTACAATGGCAAGCAAGCCTCTTGGGCAGTATATTTTGGGGATACTATGGACCCCAATATGGAGTAAGATTATATCCTCCCTTTGGGTATGGTATTTCATGTATAAAGACTACAATCTCACTGGGTTCATGCTAAAAAACGCTACCCTCTTGGTGATTTGGGTCCCTTGAAAGGAAGTTTGTAGGGGCTACATGAGGGTTGTGTAGGGTTTCATGGGGTTCACGGTTTCCACGGTTTGTTTTTAAACAAACGCGGTGTGGGTTTCTGGGATGTATCATGTTTGTGTTGGTTCAGGGGTTTCAGGGCTTCGGGGCGCAAGGCTTTGGGATTGGGATTTTAGGGTTTAGGGTTTTAGGCTTTAGGTTTCCGGTGCCCTTGACTTATATGTGGGTGATCCCTCTTTGGGTATCGTGAAGGAATCGACTGTATATCATGCGCCTTTGAGAAGCTCCCAGTACCTGTTGTGCGAACTATAATAGTAGCTATAGTGGAATGTGAATGATTCTGAATCCTACAGTAACTATAACCTCTAGAGACCTCAGCCTTCAACTGCTCTGAAGCTGGGAATCCTGCAACCGGACCCGCATGGTCCGGCACCCTTAGGCCGGAAGCTCGAAAAATAGGGCCAGAGATGGGTTTTGAATGACTTGAGTTTGTAGCCATGTGGTCATTATAGGGTCCTTTATGCAATCAAAACTCCCCTCGGCAGCAATTTCCCCAGCTCTTGTGGTAAAAGTACGTATTCGGGGTCCGGAACCCCTGTACCCCACAAGGACTACTCACCTGCAAAGAGAGGTATCCTATCAGCTTCCATGTCTGTTTGGGGGAGGGTCTCTCCCTTGCCTCGCTGAGGTATTCCTGAACCCTAAACCCTAGACCTGTTCCCGGGAAGCTTTACATGGAGGGTCCGCACAGTTTAGTAAGTTGCTTGATACTGGCGACGCTTGGACTGGAATTGTCATATATGAGCTATAGCCTACACTCCTTAAAGAGGGTTATATAGGGAGTATTATACGAGTCATTGAGGTGGAGACTACGTAGGAGTTGAGACTCTGGCTCATATGGGTTTGTAGGGGTTGTGCGCATAGGGTAGCTGGGTTTTCACGTGGCCAACAAGTTATATGGGGTTTCCCTGAAATCACTATAAGTAGCGGCGCTCCGATTATAAGACGAGTCCCGCTATAATTTTCCTCCGTTTGAGGAGGAGTAATTCAGGCTTTGAGTCATCACCCTCAACCCTACACTAAACCCTGAACACATTTACCCAAAGCCCCAAACACTAATCCCTAGTCTTTGACCCTACATTCTCAATCGTTTACCTTTAATCCTTAAGAAAGCAACCCTAAACCCTTTACCCCAAGACTGTTCATTAAATGCCTAAAACCCAGAACATGAACCTTATGGATCCTACTCCTCAGCCCTAATTCTTCCCGACTAATCCTCACCAAGAAAATCCCAGCCAAGGTATGGTGTCTTCGGTGCCAAAGCGCTGACGCGGGGAGTACCTGGAGATGAGATCCTGGAATGATTTTAAGGCTTAGGGTTTAGGATTTAGGGTTTTGGAGTTTTAAGGGTTTAGGGTTCAGGGTGAGGGTTTAAGGGTAAAAGGGTTTAGGGTTTTAAGGTTTGGGGTTTAGGGTTTTCGAGTTCAGGCTTGTTAGGGTTTTAGGTTTTAGGGTTTACGGTTTTAGGGTGTAGGGTTGTCGGGTTTAGGTTTACCTTCACCCCGAAGGGGGTTTATATAGTAGGGTTTTATAAGATTGTGTAGGAATGTTGCGGTATATAATACTAGGGACAGCTAGGGATATGAAACATGTAGAACACAGTTCTTTTTGCAATGCCTAAGGGTGTGG
The DNA here is from genome assembly GCA_905231905.1 of Symbiodinium pilosum. Taxonomy (NCBI): domain Eukaryota; class Dinophyceae; order Suessiales; family Symbiodiniaceae; genus Symbiodinium; species Symbiodinium pilosum. Next base: position 24,752 of record CAJNIZ010000697.1, on the reverse strand, counting down.
GCCATTGTTTTACTTAATTTTGAGGCGCAGGTGGGGCCCTGAGTTTCGAACTTGGGAAGGGTGCAGGACCGATTATCGTGATCAGATGCATGCTTTAGATTTCCAGCCCAGGAGTGCCGAAGTGACTCCTTTGCAAGAAGCCATGCTATGAATTATGACTGGTTCTGCCTTCACCCGAAACTTTTCAACCCAGCCAGTTGTCAGGACAGTTCCAACAGGCCATCGAAATAAGATGTGTATATCTGTATATGTACAAATACAAATCATGCGCATATGGTTTCACACAGAGCATGTACTCTGCTGGAGTCTGAATTCCCTCCCAGCGCCAATACGCCAGGTCAAATCCTTTTTTTTTTTGGAAATAGAGCCCAAGCTTTGAACCTAACGCGCTAAGCCCCGCAGCCCTAAGCTCTACGCATCTTTACACGGCCTGAAAGCAAGGTTCTAAGTATGTGCCCCTAATGTGGGTCCCTACCGCTTTTCTGGGTCTTGACTATGGAGACTTAATTGAGTTTGTAGGGCTTTATGGGTATATAAACGGTACATGAGCTGCTGTCAACATTAGCTTTGTCAAGGGACCCTTAGCCATGGACATAGGGATCCCTCTTGTAATTTAGTAGAGTCCCTAATGTATGCCCCCACTTGGAACCCATGTCCGTTATTCTTTTGGTAAATATTGATCGTAGCTCACAGAACGACCCCAAGAGCAAGGCCCCTAACTAGAGGACCATAAGTCTAGTCGTAGATTGAAGCCCTGATCCCATGAAATCGATATCCATGTCCAGGAACTCCAGTTCCCACGCCCCCCCAAGCAACCATTGTATATATGTACTAGAATGTACGTTTATGCTACTATGTATGTGTACACATAATTTACAAAGCTCTGTTTCAAAAGAATCTCAGTTCCTAGCCCAACCCCGGAACCCTAACCCTAAACCCTACAGCCCAGACCTTATTTCTCGTATGCCAAGTCCTAAAATCAATTTAAGCCCCAAATCCTAAGCCTTTTCCTCCTGAAGTTTTAAATGCACTGGGATTTTTTAGGGTCTATATATACCATCACTTGGAGGCCCCTCCTCGCACACCTCCTTATCTGAAACCCTAAAACTGAAGGGCTTTTGGATGTAACGCAAACCCCAAACCCTACGGTGGATATGAGACCCTGCATGAAGCTCAGTACCCCTTGGAAATGACGGTCAGCTAGTATACCCAGGTCATGCAGCATTTTTAGTATCAAATCTCTAAAACCTGATATAACCCCGTTTCCCGATATCTTTTCAAGCTGATTTCCCATTCTCGGTAAGATTCCTAAACGCCGGCCCCGAAACCACAATTCTAAATCCCAAACCCTAAATCCTAAGTTCTAAACCCTTAGGCCTTAAACGCAAAACGGAAATCCCAAGCCCTAAAGCCTACAAAAAACCTGGGAAATCAGGAACTACACTCCGGCTCCGTGCACCGATGCAGAGGCCAGGCCTCCAGCACCTTGCGAAGCCACGGGGGAGTGCCAGGATCTGCAGGACGCTCGCACGGTATAGGGTTTAGGGCTGAGGGTCAGGGCTGAGGGTTTAGAGTTCATGGTTGGTAGGGAAGGGAAATCACATGGAAAAATCAATGGAAATTGTGGGGTTTAAGGGATTTCGGGTGTAGAATGTAGGGTTTGGGATGTAGGGTTGGGGAACTGCGGCTTGCCGGATTTGGGGGGATGTTGAATACATACATGCAACATCTATGGCTTCAAATCTGGGGCTCCGGCTTTAAGGATCTGGGTTTTAGGGTTTGGGAGTGTAGGACATAGGCTTACAAGCTCAGTTTTGCCCTTAACATCTGAGTCCGAGCCTGAGTCAAAACAGGAAGCAACAGGATCTGTAGCACTCAACATTGGGCTTTTTCAGGCTGGAAGTACGGTTTGAGGTTGCGGTTTCGGGATAATTGTATCTGCTGATTGGACAACAGGCATTGCAAGGACCTTATGAGTATGTACACTCATTGCAGGCGGACCATATGACTAAGACATGACCGTCAAGAGTCGCGACGCCCTCTTCGTAGAGGTTTTGTTCACCAAGCAATTCTTCTAAATCCTAAACCTGAACTAGGCCAGGTGACTTCTAATATCATTGGGGCTGAGTAGGCAATTACAGGAAGATGTTATTCAGGGATTATATTCCCTTATTATTCCCTACTAACCAGCAGTAAGACATTCGACACATCACAAGATGCGAGCTTCCAAACAGGACCTAGCAACGCGCTTTGAGCAGGGCTCGAACATCGCCAGGGCCTTGGCCCTCAACGCCATCAATGCCATGCAGGTGGCGCAGGCGGCCTGGCAAATATGGGTACCACAGTTGATGGATGAAACCTTGCACCGCTTTGGATCTGCAAAATTCTGTGGTTTCTGGGTTTTCGGTTTGGTGCAAAAGTTATTCCATCCACAGAATCGTAGAGCGCGGGCCCAAGCCCCACCGCAACCTCAACAGTGGGTAGAACCAGGTCCCATTACCAATAAAGGCGCCTTGCAGTTTTTGAATGGTAGTTTCCCAGCACAAGGGCGCCCCAATGTATTATAATCCTTACTATGGGGACCCCCCAAAATAGTAACCCTGATTTTGGGAAACTCTCAAATTGTTATGTGGGTCCAGGTAAGTAACCCCAAACCCTAAGCCCTAAACCCTAACCTCCCTGATGTATAGCAATCCAAATCTCAAAGTAGGGGGATGTAGGGGGTGTAAGATTAGGGAAGTGATTACATACAGTCCTAGGGGGAGAACTCTCAAGATTCAGAAGCCTTTTTTCGGGATCAGGAAACCTAGGGGTCCATGTGCTCTGTAAACGCGTCCTGGAGAGTTTGGTATCAATAACTAAGTGCAGAAATGGTTTTTGGGAATGTATATTAGAACGGCTCACTGGAACTTTCAAGGGCATTCTTTTGAAAGGTTTTTCAGGGCTTGTCTCGAGCCTTTCCTTGGATTGTTTAAAATGCCTGTCCATCATGCGGACCCATCCTTTTCAATTGCAGGGTGATCTCTGAGCTACGGGGAGGTGAATTTAGGGTTCAGGCACCGCAACCAGTATAGTGCACTCACCCACTCGGGCGGACCTATTTCCAAGAAATTCCTTCAGCAATGGTAGTCATAGTCGGGTGCATGCGAAATCGTGCTGCTTCCTTGAAGGTGGTTTTTCATTGCAGACACCTAAGGGTTCTTGATGTAAGGTGGCGTCGATGCTAATCGTCCATCATGGTGCGGCCCTAACATAGCCGGGCACATGGCTAGTAATCTGCAATTGCTACTCCTCTTATAGAACTGAGTAGTAGCAGCTAGTAATATACTACAACTACCCGTCTTGTACACTGATTACCCTGAGGATCCAAGTATTCTAGTCATGGGGGTGTTAGTTAGACCCCAAATACTGTAGTCTGACTGGTCTTGGGCACCTGAAACCCCTTTTGGTACTCGGACCCTCAGGGCTAGGGAGGTTTTCGTAGAGCTGCGTCCACCACATGGCTGGCCGTCTGCCAGTCCTTTTCAGTATGGAATCGGAGTTTCCCATGTGACCCCCACAAAATCTTCAGTGGGCCTTAGTAGCCTGTGGTACTCCCCCTCTGCTTCAGTGCCTTTGTGAGCGGACTCAGGTGCTTTTGAAAAGAGTGGACAAGGCTGCTGTGAACCTCACGCGGATGCCCGAGTTGAGCCATTTCAGCGCTGGTGAGCCGAACGGACCCGGTGGCATCTGGACCGAGTGTCAAGCAAGTCTTTTTATTAAGTTGTGCACCAGCATAAAAATGCAAGACAAATATTCCGACCAACTATAATTGGAGCTTGCGCCCGGCTTATATCCTTGAACTACCTTTGGGCTTTTTAGACGTCCAGAAGACCTGAGGAACTTTGCAAATGCCCTTATTTCCAAGTTTTCATCCCCATGCAACAACCCTGAAGCCAAAGCCCCAAGGCCTGAATCTACAGCCTAAGCCCCCATACCCCAACCCCAAAACCACCCAAATCCTACAGCCTGAATTCCAAGCCCTGATCCCACAGCCTAAACTCACAATCACAGCAGCATTCGTGAGATCAGTAGTGATAACAATCTTACGAGGAATTTAGTTTCCATGTACTTTAACATTCCTCCATTACTGACTACGTAGGTCGCTCGACCCTCCAAGTAAAGTCTTCGATTACTCGTATAATAGCTGGGTAGGCCTCTGGGTTCCTTAGAAATTTTCTCTTATGGGTTTTATAGGGACACGTCCATACTAATATGTTTTTCCAGGGTCTCTAAAGGCCAACCAAGATAAGATGGACTCAAAGTTTCCGAGTACACCCCGAGAGACCGTCAGGTTGACAACTTTCAATCCCAAACCCCTTAACTGGGTAGGACCCTGGGATGTTTAACATTTACCGTAATGGCTTTAGTAAGGGACCCTGTATACTAATGTATTTTAAAGGGTTTTAGGGGCCAACCCAGTTAACCACCCTTAAACCCTTCAACCTTCAGAGAGGACACCCTGAAACCCTAGACGCCTTAACCCCTCAACCAGCCCCTGAACACTAAACCCTAAATTTTCAACCCTAAACCCTAAGCCCTAAACCCTAAACCCGAAGCCCTAAACCCTGAACCCTAATTCTACACCCTAAACCCTAAACCCTAAGCCCTTAAATCCCGCCACCCGATGGTTCTTAGGCGAGCCATGGTCGCTTCTTGGACAACAATGAGATACTCAAAGGTTCTTGGCTATAGGTACCATAGGCAAAACTCCTTCAAGAGGGGGGTTATATAGGGGATTATACAGGGTTTAGGGTTTAGGGTGTAGGGTACCATAGGCTAAACTCCTAAAAGGGGTGGTTATATAGGGGAGTATGTAGGGGACTACCATAGGGGTTATTACGGGGGATACTATAAGTTAAGACTATGGCTCATAGTATAGAGGGACTATGTAGGGTTCTGGGGGTGCATTTATGAGGGGTTCTGCGTACACCATACCCTTTTTGGGTGGGATGTATGTGAAGTTCCATGCTAGTTTGCAGCAAGGTAGATGGGACATACTTGAGGTTTAATTGGGCTCCAATGTGGCATGCGCACTTTGGGACCTGAGTATCTGCTATATCGGTCATGGGACACTTGGAGATCATGCTTTGGCATTCTTGGTTTTCTGATATGTTTTGCAGAGTGCTTTGTTTTTGTTGTTGGGCCATTGCAGTTTGGGAGCTGTTGTTGCTGTTTGGGGTGTTGGCTTCTTCTAGTGATTTTCCCTGGGGTTTGGTGCCTTTCCATTTCTTTCCCAGTTTCTTGTGATAGCGGTCCTACAAAAGGCGTGGTCCCAGTTTGGGGATTCGTATTGGATGTGTGAGAGCATTGAGTTGCCGGACCCACCTTAAGCCTTCCTCTCTTTGAAGGTCCTTCTGAGATTATGTGATTGAAGCTGCACTGATTACATACCAGGGTGCGAGAACAGTTGGTAAACAGTGTTGCTTATATGCCAGGCCTCTTGGTCGATTTCTGAGGCTGGATACCAACAAACAACCAAAACCACCATCCCAAAATGTTGAGATGCAGTGCTGACATTGTTTGTTCTTTACATGTGGTAGTTGCCTTAAATAGGAGGACCCCAGTATATACCCCAAAATACTACAATCCTTTTTATAGGACTCCAAAAAGACTCCAAAAATGGTACCCCTAGTTTTAGGAAACCCCATGTGTACCCTGCCTGCATAAAAAGGTCCGGTCATTTTTTCGAGGTTTCTATGTGGGACTCTGTCTGAGAAAGGCCCATACTCTGCTGTTTGGGAGGACCTAGGATTTAGGGTTTAGGATGTAGAGTTTAGGGTTTAGGATTAGGCAGACCCCAAGACAAGCCTCAGGCCCACAGCTCTATGGCCAAACACCCTCAACTCCTGTCCTCCACCTTGACCCGAACTAATGTAGATACTCTTTTGACCGTTCTTATACTTTGAGACCCTCGGTACTGTAGTCTTCTTTAGGTTTTTGAACTTCTATTATCGTCTATCCCTCAGGAATTATGAGCAATAGTATGTTCATAGTGAAAACAGCAACAACAATAATCATGAGAATAATAGGTCCGGGGGGATTGCAGTATACTTGGAGCCACGTGCCCCAAGACACGAGTAGCGTTCAGGGAGGTCCTGGATGCGCAGCTGCTAACTTCCATGTAGCCCAAGCACGTGTAGAGGACATACAAGTGATATTTTATCTGGGGTATATACTTAGTCCCCAAAATATAGTAAGATCATAATATCCTCCTTTTGGATCTAGTATTGTATGGAAGGAACACAATGTTGATATGTCCAACCACCAAAAAACCCCTAAACCCTAAACCCTAAACCCATAGGTTGAGCCCCATGGGCTGATAGTTACACACTTTGGCACTTCGGGTGCTCGGACCCTTAAGCACAAACCCCCCAAACCCCAAAAACTAGGTAGGACAACGTGCAGGTTATAGTCCGCCTTAAGTAGATAGAATATGGCTTTGCGTATATTAGAAGAAAACCCCCATATACCTCATTTTCATCTACTTAAGGGGGACTATATGCCCAAAAACCAGATTATAACCTATGCCCCTCTATAGTTATTGTCACAGATAGCATTCGTGTTTTGTAACATATCCACCTAGCCCCTAAATCACTGTTAATCCCAGTTTCCAGGCTATTTTATTGTTATTTCGTTTGATTCCCCATTAGATCACAGTAAGCTCCAGACCCTAATCACTAAACCCTATATTAGCCCTAAACCGTAACCCCTAAACCCTGATCCTTAAACCCTAAGTCATAGTCCGTAAACCCCCATCCGTAAACCCTAATCCCTGAATCCTAAACTCTAATCCCTAAACCCTAACCCCTATACCCTAATCCCGCCCCCATCCTTAAACCCTAATCCTTAAAACCTAAACCCAATTGCCAGGTTTGAAGACCAGTTGGCATTAGACATCCGGGGGCCGCTGGTTCATGGCGACCGTGGCGTGGACGAAAACGACATCGACGAGGACTACCTGACGAGGCTGTAGGGAATTAGGGAACATAGTATAGGTTGAGGGATTAAGGTTTGGGTATATGGTTTAGGGTTTGGGGTCTAGGTTGTGCGGGTGCAGAGGGAGGGACCCATTGAGAGTTTATCTATGGGCCTTTCTGAGCGAGACCCCAGCGAGGGGATGCGTCGGAAGTTCGCTCACGGGTTCGCCCATTGTGTGCTTGCTGTAAGTTTTGGACTGTATACGCGAGGACTGGCATCTGACCAGCAAACTGAAAAAACGTCTGGTCCACGTGTTTGATTTCTGCCCATTTGAGGTAACCCCCGGTCTGTAGTTCAGGTTTTGTATACTTGCGAGTTTGTATGGTTGGTGGTGATTTTCTCGCCAACATTGGGTTTAACGGTTAAACCTTTCTGTATCTTGCCTCCTCATATACTATCATGACTGTTCTTGCTGTTGTCGCATTTATGTTTTTACTATTGTTGTGTGCACTATGCAAGAAATGCATTGCCTGCCTGGACGCTCTAACTTTACTATGACTTGACTTTCGTAAGGATGAGGGAGCTGGGTGTTTGAGAGAAGCCCCTTCCGACCAGGCCGGAACCCTATGCTCAATCCTTAGCTTAAGTCTTAAGCCCCAAAACCGAAACCCTTAAACCCACGGGCTGAACAAGTTAATGAATAACACCTACGTTGAGGCCTCAAGTCCATAAGTATTATCTACACTGGGCTGCTTGGGGCCTGAGGGCAAACTCTGAACCCCAAACCCTGCACACGGATCCCACAGTGCCTGAACCTTGAGAAGCGTTTTCTTTGGGATCATAGACTGCCCTTTGTCTTGCCTGTGGTTTGCCTAAGAATGAAGGGATGGATCCTTATAGTAATCCTTATGTAACCCAATATAGTCGTTTCCGTTTTCTTTTCCACTCCTTCATTCCCAGATAACCCAAGGTAAGTTGTAAGGACTCCTGCTGCTTGCAAAAGTCCCTAACATGATCCCTTGGTGTTTCAGCATAGGCTTTGCATGAAAGTGTGTAATGGTTTCAATAATAGTATTAATACTAATCATAGTAACAATAGCAAAAGTCGGAATAATATAGCTCTCGAAAAAATCAGCCGTAAATCCTAGATCCGAAGTGGTATGCTGGGGACGTTCAGCCCGACCTGCGATCTCCTTCATTCTGGAAAGCTCCCAGGATTTCTTGGGTGTCTTTACAGGATTCATAGCATGGCTCGGGTTAGGCACGCCACGTGTGCAGATTGAAGCGGGAATTATTGGAGATCTCTTCTGAAGGGGCAAAATCATAAGAGCCCTATGAACCCTACATAAACTTCGCCCGTCTTGACATGTTCTCATACTTTCGCACGCATTCTCGAAGTGTCCATTCCTTCCGGCTCGCAGTCGTGGAGCGTGCTCTGCGGCATGATAACGCATAGAATGGTTTTCAATCTGCATTGGACATTGGAGGACGACTTCCGAAACAATGAGCCCACGCGCCGGAGATTGCAGCGCCTGTCCCACTGCTAGTCCTCCAACCTTTAGCCCTTAGTAGTCCCTAAACCCCACACCCCAAACCTTAATCCCCAAACCTTAAAACCCTAATTCCGATGGATATCCACCCAAGCGCGGGAGATTGCATGCACTGTCCTATCCGCCCAGCCTGGCCCGCTGACATCTGGGTCGCTAGGGATGTATATAGGAGCTTATCTTAAGTAAGGGTCCAGGGAACCAAATATTAGGGCTTTATATCCCAAATACCGATAATAATATGTAGACCCTAAAGCGCTTGTTATTTGAGTCCGTGGACCCTTAGAGTTATATAGGGCCAGAAAGGGATAATCAACGAAATAAGGAACCTGCGATTTACGTAGGTTTTCGGGGTATTACCCCAATAATGGCGAATCAACTGGGAAAGGAAATCGACAAATACTGGGAAGTGGATTCATATGAATGTACGGTGCAGGAGGATTTACTTGCAAGGTCAGGGGGACTCAGGAATATCGGGGTTGTTATATGATTTGTAGGGCCATAGGATACTTACTAAGTCCCTTCAAGTACAAAAATATATGTTCTCCCGTGTTTTACTGTGCTAAAGGATTCCAGACGGGATTTTTTGATTTGCTCATCACCAACCTTCAACCTTAAACCCAACCTTCAACCTTAAACCCCAAACTCTAGGCCCCTAAATCCCCTCACCCGCTAAGCCCCAAACCCCTAAACCTTAAGCCCTGAAGTTCGGAGAGTGCTACCAGGCTGATGGCAAGATGGGATTCAGAGCATCGTACGGCTTCTTGACAGAGTCCAGTATGTTCTGAGGGGCCCGGTTTAGGGCTTAGGGTGGCCATATCACGTTCTCCCAATCAACATGAGAATGCATTTAAGCAGGGATACTGTATTTGATTATATTTTGTCCAGAATACCGGAAGCACTCTTAGCAATTTCTACCTCGAAGCCTATTTCGTCTTCCCTGAGGGATGTCCAATATTCATTTCATGGGAGTTGTCTTCAAGCGTGAACAAATAATACGCCGCCATCCGTACACCCCCAGAACTAAATGCTATGACGTCTTGCAAGCGTCTCATACCCATCAGAATGAACATTTCTCCGACTACATGATGGCACGCTACTTGGCGTATTTATCATCGGGCGGTCGGGGGCGTTGTTAAGGGGAGGGGGGTACAAGCCTTCATGAGGGACGCCGCCGGGTTAATACAACACCCAAGAGGCTCCCGTGTACTGTCTGTAGGCATGCTAAAGCCTCCGCAAGTACTGTGACCCAGAGAACGTTGGCCCTCCACCCAATTTTGATAGACCATGAGTTTGTGCGGTGTTTGCCGAAAGTGCTTTCACCCTGAAACCTGCCGCCTAGGGCTGTAAACCCTAAGCCCTAAGCAGTCACTACCTTGTGAGGAGGAACACTCCGCGTGGTCACGCGAACAAAAGGCCACCCATTTCTTCCTAAATTTCCAGGATCCCCGTGCAATACAGAGAGGTTGAATACAACCCAAAGTTCCGAGCCTTGACCCAAATCCTAATCGAATCCTGAACGCTAAACCTGCAACCCTCACCTCCCATCCCTATCCCCAAATCCTCAAACCCCAGTCCCTAGGCCCAAAGCTCTAGGACCTAATCCCCAACCCCGAAACCCAAATCCCTTAACCCTCAGCCCCAATCACTAAACCCTAAATCCTAATCCCCAATCACTAACCCTAAAACCTAATCCCCACTTACTAAACCCTAATCCCCGATCACAACCCTAATCCCTAAACTCTAATCCCCACTAATCCCTAAACCCCAAACGCTAAAACTTGAACCTTGGGCTTTCCAAGGTTGAATACCTCCAAAGAGCTGAAGGGAACAGGCCCCAGCCTCGAACTCGAAGATATTAGGGTTTAGGGTTTAGGGTTTAGCATTTACGGTTTAGGGTTTAGGGTTTAGGGGTTGGGGTCTAAGGTTTAGGGTTCAGGTTTCCCAGAAGTAGGGATACTTTTACAGGGTTTTATAATAGGTTCCATAGGGATATCTAGGGTTTAGGGATTCTAGTCCTCCTTAAGTAGATTGAATATGGGGTATATGGGGATCTTATTATAATATACCCAAAGCCATATTCTATATACTCAAGGGGGACTGTAGGTTTAGGGTATAGTGTGGGAGCTTTAGACCTTTGTTGGCTATGAGGAATATAGGGATTGAGGGTTTAGGGATCAGGGTTAAGGGTTTGGGGAGTAGGGTTTAGGGTTTAGGGAGCAGGGCAAAGGGTTTAGGGATTAGGGATTGAGGTTTATAGAGGGCAGGAGTTGAGGTTCAGGGTTTAGAGATCAGGGTGTCTAAAACTTGTGGCCCTCTTTGAAGGGTGCTTATAGGGGCTTGCGTATTTCGGGGAGTTGAACCAGGGAGCCTGATTCGACTGCGTAGGGGTCCCTTTCAAGGGCCTGTTGGGTGATAAAAGGGTTGATAAGCCTATGTAATTTCAGGAAGGAGAAACACATGGAACGGAAACGGGACAATTCAATGAAAGCTGCGTGTTTCAGTGATCTATAGGGATTACTGTGTAGGAGTTCATCATAAACTGTGGTGTCTTTTTACGTGCCTAGTATGTTCATTATTATCTGGAATACCTCACAAAGGCTCAAGATTTCGAACAACCCCGATTGATGGTATACACGACACGACGATTTATGCTTTAGGGATTGGGCCTGCGCAGGGATTCATGACACCCTAAACCCTAAACCCTAGACACTGAACTGACGAATACCATGTGGAGCTGCAACACCTGTTCATGGGGCTGTGGGATAGCAGTCGTATCAGGTAAAATTAACATAGGGAGGTAGCAGGAACAAAGCATGCTGTAAAAGAGGCAGCCACAAGAATGGGTTAATACCTGGGATGTAGGAAGCCCAAAACCCCCTTAGCTTTAAACCTTGAATCCTGAACTCCAAACTCCAAAAAGCCTTTAACCCTACAACCCCAAAAAACACATTTCTTTAAAACTGTAAACGCCAAATTCCTAAGCCTACACCCAGATCTCTACACCCCAAAAGGCTTCAAGCCTGCAAACCCAATCGTGTAAGAAGTCCTAATCCCCAAACGCCAGGGTTTAGGGTTTAGGGGTTTAAGCCAAAACTACGTAAACAATAGCCGAACATGCAAAAAAATCACGAAGAGCCATTATTCTGGATATTTTGGGGGGTTCAGGTAAACCCTAAATCCTAAAGCCCTGTCACCCTAAACTCTAAAGCCCTGCCACCCGAAACCCTAAGCCCTACAGCCCTGTCACCCCAAACCCTACCCGTGACTCCATTTACCCACAGTGTAGTAGTAATAATCCCCTAATTAGTAGGTAGAACCCAGAAAGCTGTAGGTAATAATTGGGGTTGTAGGTAAACCCTGGTTAAACCCTAAACCCTAAACCCTGAACTCAAAGGCCTCTTCAGCTGATTGAAGAGATGGGTCGAATGCCTATCCTAGAGCCCCTGCCGCAACCGCAGCCGATCAAGGACTCTGAGATTCCGCTGGATTTAGGGTTTAGGGTTCAGGGTGTAAGGTTTAGGGTTTAGGGGCTCTAGGGACATATGGACGTTTTGAGGGTGATTTGTGGGGTTGTTAAACGGGGCTGCTTTTTTGGGGTTTGGGGGGCGTAGGGGTTAGGGTTTTAAGTTTAGGGTTTAGGACTGAATGTAGCTCAGGATGGAGTAGGAATGGAGAAAGAAATGGACAATTGAATGGAAGCTGAGCGCTCATGGGGATTTGCAGGGCTTAATGTGTAGGGTTACGCTTTCAGGTTATCAGTATTCAGATAGTAGACATCTGGTGGCCAGCTGCTTCTCTTTCACACGGCATGTGTAAAAGCCGCAGTCAGACACGCCATCATACCCTGAACCCTAAAATCTAATCCCTAATCCATGTGGCGCCGCAATATATCAGTAGTAATAATCATCGTGAGTCATGGTAGTAGTAATAGTACTTGTACTAATAATGGTAAGCACGGTAACATTAAAAGCAGTTACAATAAACGTAACAGTAGTGATACCCTAAACCCTCAACCCTAAACCCTAAACCCTAAACTCTGTAATCATGGCACGGCCCCGGCATGGCCGGGGAGGTTTGCCTGCGAGAGCAAGGAGAGTTTTGGTTGAGCTTTGAGGTGCCTCCAGTAGTACCATTCTGTAAGGGTCCTAGGACCCAAATAATAGGGTCCCTTTAAAGGGGGTTATAGGGGGTATATAGGGATATACAGGGACTATATAAGGGTCCTAGGACCCAAATAATAGGGTCCCTTTAAAGGGGGGTATA
>CAJNIZ010000697.1:0-11879 GCA_905231905.1 Symbiodinium pilosum | reverse complement strand
AGGGTCCTAGGACCCAAATAATGGGGGTTGTAGGGCCCAAATACTATAATATTACAGGTATTTGGGCTTTAAATCCCTATTATTTGGGTCCCTGGACCCTTAGGGATTCTCAGCTGAAAGTTTCGGAGTCGCCTAGAACGTTTGGTTCTATAGATCCTGCATGACCCGAAGTGCCCTAGACCTTGGGATTATCTAGTTACAGCATACTAGTGCCATGCAAGATTTTGGTGTCAACAAGATGGAGCTTGCATGGGATAAAGTTGTTGACCAAGCGTCTAAGGTTCTGGGGACAAATCGGGAAAAAACATGGTTACTTTGGGGTCGGTCTACAAGAATGTAGGTGGTGGAATGTATCCAGTCATTGAAGCTGGCAGGAGTATCAGGTCACCACCAACCCGACGATCCTGGATCCTCAAACTCAGCTTCCTGGTTGTTATATTACTATCGTCTAAACTCCTTGAAGGGGGTTATATGGGGGATTATATGGGCGACTACTGTAGGGGTTATTAAGGGGCTTACTAGGAGTTAAGACTATAGGTCATATGGGTTATCCTAGCCATCCACATCCAAACGGCCCCAAAAGAGGGTTTAGGGATCCGGGGTTTGGGCGAAGTAGGTATCATTCATAGACTTATGGGTGTGTTCAAACTTAGTAAGGTTGGCCTGCTCGCAAATCGCTTTCCCTCATTTATAGACTTACCCGTTACCTACATAATGGGTTCTAGGTTCTATATACCTTATAGTTACATAGCCCAGTAGCCTACTATTGAAGTAACTGGGAGCCCTTAGGGTTAGATGCTTGGGCAACATTCAAAGTTTTGCCATGTATTCAGGCAATTGTAGCACCGCACCTGCCTGGACCCCAAAAGTATGGGTGGCCGACAATTGGGTCGGCAGTCTGAGTGGTCCAAGGGCAATTTGCGTTGAGAGTGTAGCCAAGAGGGTCCATGTAATTACCCAATAATTGGGTACTTGGAACTTTGGGTAATAGTAATTAGAGTACAAGTTTTGGGTAAGCATATGATCATTAGGTACTTGGACCCTTAGGGCACCAGCAAAAAATCTCGTCGTTCACAGTTCCGTGGCCTGCGCACCTTGTTTTTCCCGTTTGAACCGGCTATTCCTTTTTTGGAATTGGGGCGAGCAAACTAAAAACTTTGCGCTGGCTTGAGTAACAATGGGATTTGGGGGGCATATCAGGCTTCAACATCTGCTCCAAAAGCGGTTTGGGTTTAGGGCTTATACGGTTACCCTAAAACCCCACTTTTTTTTAGGCCTTGGCAGGAGAGTTGCAATGGGCAAGGCTGTAGGCGTTCCTTCATCCGGTGGGCGGACTTACGGTTTTGGGGTTTAGGGTTTTGGGGTTTAGGGTTTGGGGTTTGGGGGTTTAGGGTTTCGGGATTCAGGGTTTAGGGTTCAGGTTTGGGGGTTCGGGATTTTGCCTGGGCTTTAGGAGAAAGGTCGAGTCCAGGACGGTTGAAGTAAACACCAGTTAAATGAGCTACGGACTAAATTTATGTTGGGGGGACCTATTAAGGGATATACTACAAATTTAGTCCAGGGCTTATTTACGGGTTTAGGATTTAGGGCATGTATAGGCAGAATGGAAAAATAACATGGAAGCTACTGTTTAGGGGTTGAGGGCTTGGGTCTTAGAGCCTGGGGGTTAATTAGATGAAGGAAACCCTTGTTCTGCTTAAATACTTGTAGTCACAGCATCACTGGTATTTGGCAGAACGGTTACAACATTTTTATTGATCGTATCCAGGGTTCGAGTTTTACGGGCGTAGCAGAACACCTACCTGCCCCAAACTTGCAGGTTGCTGATTCAAAGCTTCTCTGAAAGTTGACCCCATGTTCTAAATGTAGGGGCCTAAAAATTCCCCATGCTGGGTTCCTCAAACAACTATGGTATGAGGTCCCTAAAAAGATCTCAGACATGTCATTGGCAATTATTGAGGCTCCTTTACTAGAATGTGCACCATGAATCATTGCCTGAGAGGCCAGCCGACCCACAAATTACATCTTGTACTTTGAGCCCTTGAACCCTTGAACTCCAGGCCCTAAACCCAAATCATAAATGTATATATATATATCTATATCCGCAAAACCTAACGTGTGACCCTTCTACAGCTCTAGCATGATATATATCCCGAGATCCTACTCTGATTCTTTTAGGCCCCTGAAGGCCTACAACCTGAACCGCGAGTCCGTCCGAGTCTAGAAGCCCAAACCCGAAACCCGAAACCCTCAGTCGTAACCCCCCAACCCGTACCCCCTCAATCCCTAAACCTGTGAACCCCGAACTCGTAACGCGTAAACCCTGAACCCTACAACCATTAAACTCAAAACCCTGAATCCAAGCCCTAGAACCCTAAATCCCTCACCCTAAATACTATATCCTTAACTCCGAGTTGCATTAGGCTAACGATGCTTGGGGTTCCTGCAGCTGCAGTGATCGCTTCGTTGCGACGTGGCTACAACCTTTACTTTGCAGAACCTCAGGGTGTTAAGTCTATAAACAATACCTGCACTGGATTGTTTGGGGTCTCAGGGAAGGCGTGGAGGAGCGTAAAAGAGGTTTTCAAGCCCAGATTTAGATTTGGGTCCCCGGATGGAAGATGACTGGGTTTAGGGTTGAGGTTTGAAGGTTCAGGGTTCATGGGGCCACCTTGGGATACCTGGGGATTATGGGGGTCACACAGGGATTATTTGGACAAAGCCTAAACCCGAAACCGAGAGGTGCTGCCGTGTAACTAGCTCTCCCATTCTTTTCATCTTGGTATGCTTTGTGGATACTAAAAATCCTGCATGATCCTAAGTATATTGTATATATATATATTGGGAATTATATGACTATAGTATAGTACGGTCATGGATACTAAAAATCCTGCATGATCCTAAGTATATATTATGTATGTTGGGAATTATGTGACTATAGTATAGTAAAGTCCTGCAGGAATTTTATAGTATCAACAGTAGGAAAGCCCTAGGCCCGAAACTGTGTAACTCTGGCAAGGGAACCAAAATGCCTGCCCAGAAGGTCTAAAAGGTTGAAACCCTAAACCCTAAACCCTGAAGAAGGTCGAAAACGTGGAGGAGCTCAGGTTTTTTCTGTTTGGGGCCCTCAGCTTTTGAGGCTGAGGCTGTTGGGGATATCCATGATTCGGAAGCCCTAAACCTAATTCGGGTTTAGGATTTAGGGTTTAGAATTTAGGGTATCTGGTTTCGGATTTAGGGTTTAGGATTTAGGGTTTTTGGTTTTTCAACTTAGGGTTTAGGGTTTCGCATTTAGGGTTCAGGATTCAGGGTTTAGGATTTAGGGTTTAGGGTTGAGGGCTTAAGATTTAGGATGTGGGCGTCAGGGTTGTGCCAGGCACAAGAGCAGGATTGGGGCGCGGCGTTTTGAGTGTAGTAGGGTTGAGGGTCTCTTGCAGAAATGACCCCGGCGTGGTACAAGGTTCCTCAACCAACGAAAATTTCCTCCCAACTCCAAGATACAAGGCATTGAAGCACGCAATCTATTGAACAGAGCGGACACTCAGCCCTTAACAAAGCCCGGAAAATCCGCAGGGAAATGTAGAAGCCTGAACGATTACCAGCATTGTTGCCTTAAAGCTTGATATGAGCCTAACAAACCCTCTTCGGACCATGGCTTACATTCCAATATCCATATAGACCTGTTTCCAGACATGTTCAATTCATTTTTCCACCTGATGCTGCAGTTGATTCTCCTGTATTGTAGCTATTTGGGCTTCAACATTATGCAAACCTCTCTTCTTGTTATCAAGACCCTTACATTGCAGAGTACCGAGTGTCATGAGGTCCTTGGCGCTTGTCGAAGCCCAGCCATGCAGCCTCCGGCAGCGACAGTATCGCGAATTCCTGGTGTGAATGAGGGCAAAAACGAGTCTGGGTTTTTGAGTAGTACTTGGTGTAGGAGCCCTATAATCCCATATATAGAGTAAGATTACATCCTCCTTTTTGGGATCTTACCAGGTTCAACCACCAAGCAAAGGTTACTCACATGCCTTGCCGATTATGAGTACTGGCACGTCGGCAAAGCGAACATGGAACGGGGCAAAGGGCTTGTTGCAGACTGCTGTCCTTTGTTCCTTAAATTGGTGGCTATGGTGGGATTCCATGCTAGTTTTTGGGGCGTAGCTCTTTAAGCCGCTAACCCTAACAAACTGTAAGCTTTAGGGTATATCCTGCCCTGCCCGAATGGAAGCGGTTGACATTTTGGGGGCGAAGAAAGTCAGCAGCTGGGGTTCAGGCTCTAGGATTTAGGATTTAGGGTTTAGGGTGTCAGCGTTTGCAGTTCTAATGGACAATGTCTGGCTTCAAGACGGTTAGGCATCAGTTGCAAAGCACGCCATCCAAGGACTGGATCCCTGCAGAGCCACAAAAGCTAAACCAAAAACCCCAGCCCCAACAGCACAGTCCTCTATTCTCAACTTACCAGCACCAAGTAGGTTACACTCCAGCGGCGGTCCTTCAGCCATTGATTTGCTCGATAAACCTAAATAGGGATTTCCCAAATGGGGGGGGGTACCATTTTGGTGTTTCCCAGAAAAAGGAGTACAGTGTGATTGCACAAACCCCTGAGAGTTCTTGTGTTACTGTAGAATACTCAAGTCGTGCCTGACGTCCAGTATCAACAGACTGTAGTAGAAGAGGCGGCCACAAGTTCTCTCGCGGAGCTTTGCTTTGACAACATTAGGGGTACCTTCTTGGCAGTCCCTGTTTTGAAGGGTTATTGTATTGGGGCCCCTCATTTATGGAAATTGCCACATGCATCTTCTGCTCATGGTGATGTAGGAGCCTGAAAAATGACCGACCGTCTCCTTTACAATCCCTGCAGAGACATGAGAAAACATGCCCGTTTCCCCTAAACCCTAATTCCCATCTTCCGTTTGGCCAGCTCATGCCTCATGACGTTGCCCTGCTACAAATCAAGTTTCGCTTTTTTCATTGATGGTTGTTTTACGGGGTTCCATGTCGATTCCGCGGAGGTTGCGCTCAGCAATCATCCTTTTGACAATTTTAACTGTTAACTCCTTCTAATAGTACTTGCAAAGCTAACCAGGAGGGTCCCCAATGATATGGAGCATGAAGCAAACATCCGCTGAAGTCACATGCTGACCGGAACTTTAGCAAAATTCTGAGGGGGCAATCCGGAGCCCAAATCAGTGTGCAGTTGATCTCCAGGCCGCCTCCTGCAAGCGGTCGCGTTACCCGCAATCTTGTGTTGGCTTCAGAGACTCACAATTACCAAGGTCCTCCTTCTGGGGTCCTGTGACTCTTTAGGGTTTAGGGTTTGGGGAATAAATACAGCAAAACCAACCCTGAAACTGAAACCTCGCACACATAGCCCGGAAGTCCTGAAAGCCCTGAACTCTCCTGCTAAACTTTAAGCTCTGCTTGGATGGTCACGAGGACGACTGGGTCTGTAGGTCAATCATGGGATAGCCGTTTTTCTATAAAAATGCAAAAAAAAACATGCTGAGACTTACTAAGTCCCTGACCTGCCAAGTACGTTCAAACACATTTAAATGGTAGTTTTCCTACATATAGGGGAAAAAGACAAAACACATGATAATCCGTGTTCTTGGGACCCCTCAAATGGTACCCCTAACTTTGGAAAATCCCCCTAAACCGTACATAATCTTTTTTTAACCCTATTTAACCCCCCAAAACCTTCAGCTTCGACCGCTACTTGTCTGTATGCCTCCTCTCCCTTCGCAGCGGCGATGTCGACCAACAGGCACTGCAACTCAGGAAAGTCCTTAGCCCACAGCCCATAGGGTTTAGGGTTTAGGGTTACCCCTAATAGGGTTTAGGGTTACCCCTAACCTTAGGGTTTACCTAGACCCTCCAAAGTAGTTCGTTTTGGGGTTGGTATGGTTTTTTGGTTAAGAGTTTTATTAGGGTTACCAAAAAGGTATTACATTGGAGGGTCTAGGTAGCCCACAGCCCTAAATCGTAGGTTCAAAAAAATAGAGTTTAGGGTTTAGGGTATCCTTTTAGGGGGTCCCTACAAGAAGGATTGTAGTATTTTAGTGTCTATTTTTGGGTCCCTCTATTTGTCGCCTCTGTCGTCCTAGCAGTAGCTTAGAAGTTCTGTGCATAACGAATCTGTGTAGGCATTAGGGTCTAAGTGCTTCATTCGCACGATGGCCCCTACCACAACTGAAAGACAAAGTTTCCAAGCTCAGGGAATCAGGATTTTTTTGCAGCAAGGATATTCGAGGTCCCCGAAATTACACTTCTAAAGTTCTTACTACCTAAGCCCTAAAAATATGTAGGATAATGGCCTGTTGCGCTGTTGCTCTAAGGGATTTTGGGCAATCACTCTACCTACTTGGCGGTTCCGCATAGGTACCTCCATAATCCCGTCATGATCCCCATGCATCCCGAGGGTTGTTCTCCACCCTAGATCCCTATTGGCCCTATGCATCCCAATAAACCCTTTCAAGGGACCCAAGGGTACCCCTAAGCCCTAAACCCTTCAAAGGTACCTGAGTCTACGCTTAGAAGCCATTTTCTGGGGTACAGTTTTAGGTTGGCATTCCTTCAATAGGTGGCACGGGTTTTCTGTTCACGGGTTGGGGGATGAGGGGTCAGAATACGAACAGCAGAAATGGACAAAGGGAATAGCCGTAATAGCGATGTAGTCCCCCTTAAGTAGATAAAATATGGCTTCGGGTATATTATACTAAGGTCCCCATGTACCCCATATTCGATCTACCTAAGGGGGACCGTAATATGTCAGCCTTGAAGCTGTTGCCCAATCTTCGTGGCACCGGCTCCCCCATCCCCACGCCCCCATGTAAGGAGGGATTATATAGGGGATTATATAGGAGATTATTATAGGGGGTCTTAAAGGGGATACTAGGAGTTTAGACTATAGCTCATATGACCTCATGTCAAGGTTAGAAAGTGGTGTATCTTGGTCAGGGTATGAGCTTATGGAAGTTTAGGGCATATCGGGTCTGTGATGACATTAGATCATCTGGGCTGCTTGCCACATTCCTTGAACATCTCCCTCTGTTTTGGTCCCCTGTACCCCATCGCAGGACCTCTCAAAAGGGACCCATTCGTATCAAAACCTTAAAGCTAAATCCAACCACAAGTGAAACTCAAGAGTGACTTCTTGGATTCCTGCTTGAAACATTCACGTTTAGGACAACCCTCCGTAGCTCTAATCTGCGAAAGCCCTCAATTCCGAAAGCCTAGTCCCCCGCACCCCTGAAATCCTCGCCCCCAATCTCTAACCCTTCAATCCTGCACTCTGAAGCCCCTGACCCCTTGCTCACAAACCTTGCATATTGTCTCTCCACCCTAGAGCAGCCTCCAAACAGTCAGCTAGGTGACGAGGGCGCTATATATGACTGTTATCGGAGCAGTATCCAACGCCCCAAACTCCAAGGGCCCGTAGCCTGCTTTAGGGGCCCATGGAGGTACATATAAGAAATCTACTAGGTACGTAAGGACCGCAGGGTTAAGGGCCCTAAACCCTAAACCCAAGATCCTAAACAGTAAATCCTAAACCTAAATCCTAAACCCCAAATCCTAAACCCTAAGCCGCAAACCCCAAACCCTAAACCCTAAAACCTAAACCCTAAACCCCAAACCCTAAACCATAAACCCTAACTTTGGACCTCTGAAAGCCGCTGCGGCGAGGGCTCCTCTGCCGCCACTCAGTGCCCGCACTGGGGGCGTTGGCCGAGGCAAAGAGGGTCGAAGGGTGTAAGGGTGTAAGGGTGTAAGGGTGTAGGGTTTAGGGTTTGGGGTTTAGGGTTTGGGGCTTGAGGTTTAGGGTTCAGGGTCTTGTGTTTACGGGTGTAAAGGATTGAAGGGTTTAGGGATTAGGGTTTAGGATTTAGGGTCAAATGAGGGTAGATTAAGGTACCCTTAAGGTCGAATAGCCCTTCCTGGTAAGGGTCTTGTGTTTAAGGGTGTAAGGGTCTTGCCCTGAGGGTCCATGTGCTGAAGGTGCATGTTCCCAATAATTAGGTCCCCTTTACAGTGGATACATAAGGTTTAGGGTTTGGGGTTTAGGGATAGTTACCAATATTATGGTTCCATATTGTCGGCGTTGTGCAGCCAGGTTTCAAGTTGGCTGGGAGGACGTGTATATATATATATATGTATGTATACATCCTATAAAAAGTTGACCTCGGCAAACATCTTCACACGTGATCCAAAAGGACCCTAAACTTACTGGTTCTTAGTAGGGAGCATAATCCCTGTATAGTCCCTAGATAATATACTCCCTTACTCCCTACTTAGAACCAGTAAGATAGCTTCCTTTCGAGAGGAATTTAAAGTAAATTCTTAATCTGCATACGTATTCCAGATCGGAAAAGCTTATTCTACACACATATATATATATAACCCTATATAACCCCTATATAAACCCTGCACGGCCCTAAACCCTAAACCCTCAACCCAGATCGGAAAAAGCTGTGTGATTGCTTGAGGCGGGCCATCGTCGACGCCGAGGTTGCCCAGCCAGCTTTCCAATTGCTTAGTTTTTTGTTTTTTTGTTTTGGGTTTTCGGGGTGTAGGGGTTGAGGGTTTATGGGTTTTGGGGTTTATGGGTTTAGGGTTTTGTGGGTTAGGGTTTAGGGATTTAGGGTTTTGGGGTTTAGGGTTTAGGGGTTCATGATTTTAGGGGTTTATGGGTTTTAGGATTTTAGGGTTTAGGGTTTATGGGTTTTCTGGGTTCAGGGTTTAGGGGGTTATGGGGTCAGGGTTTAGGGTGCCTAAGATTCTTATGTGGCTCATTTTCCCTACAAGTTTATGGGTTGTACCCAGTAATTAGGGATTAGTGATTAAGTATTCAAGCTGTAGACACCTGGGGTAAGGTTGAAGGCAGTCTAGGCTTCAGGGTTTGGCGTTTGGCTTTAGGATTTAGATGTAGGCTTCAGGGTTTAGGGTCAGCACTGGGTTTCTACAGACTCCTGCGATACAGGTTATGCGATTCTGCCTGAGTAACAAGGGTTTCTGTGGAGGTCCCTACTAAATACTAAGTGCTTTAATGTGCTTGAGTAGTTTTATGATCGTTTCGGTGTGTTCCCTTCGCGTCATACAGCCCCGTCTTTATAGCCCAGTCAAGCCCCCCCCCCAACCACCAAGCAGCTTTTTGTGCTTGTAGCCGCGCAAGCGTTGCCCCTAATGAACTTCTATGTTCTCGAAGATAATCTACGTATAGCCTAGGTATGGGCTACTATCAATAAAAACCCTAATAAGGGAACCTTGGCAGTTGACATAGGAGTCCCTCTTCTAGCTTAGTATAGTGCCTAATATAGTCCTTCAAGGAACGCGTGTCAATTACATTATGCAGGAAATATTGGCAGTATAGCGCATATCAGGAATATTGACTGTGGTGACTGTAGCCTGGACGAACTGCCAAAACGCCGCTCAAGTTTTGTGAATGCGCACAGCCAGGCAGGAATATTCATGCTTGGCTTTCTCATAGATGTGACAAACAGGTTTTTATAAAGCCTTCTAAAAGCCCCAAACTGACAAGCCCTACGGGCAGATTCGCTCTAGGCACTCTAGGCCTCATGGCAGAACGTCATATGCGAGGTTGTTCTTTGGGTCTCTTGAAAACAGGAGGATAGTCGTACTTGGGGGTATGCAAAGGGTTTCTTGATATTGCACTGGGCTTGGAGGGTTCGCACTCAAGGGCGCAGCATTGAGGAGGAACACTTGACAGCTATCGCTACCAGGCTGGAGGTGCACCTGAGGGTGCATGCAGACGTTGACCAAGATGCTTGGATGAGTGTTGGGGATCCGAAGCGAACGACTGTGGACCTCTTGCACACTGCGAGCCAGAACGTGGAGAACTGGAATCTGCTCATTTGAGGCCATAGAGCCGCGGAGTGATGGCCTCTCGTATAAGAAAATATACTATAATATATCACAATATACCCTAGTATATTAAGATGTCATAAGACATATTTTAATAGACTATGATAAGCAACCATACTTCGACCAAATTGCGGCGGGCAGCAAGCGCGTGGCGTTTCGCCGGGACACCCTAAACCCTAAACCCTAAAACCCTAAACCCCTAAAACCTAAACCCCTGAACCCCTAAACCCCTGAACCCTAAACCCCTGAACCCCTAAACCCTCAACCCCTAAGAGCTGCCGAAGATTGGCTCGGCGGCCTTTCCTGGTACTCCGGAATGGGTACAGGAAGGACCCTAAGGGTCCAAGGACCCAAATAATAGGGTCCCTTTAAAGCGGGGTATAGCGGGGATATATAGGGATATATGAGTGGTCCAAGGGCCCAAATAATAGGGCTTGAGGGGCCCAAATACAATTAATAGTATAGTATTTGGGCACTAAAGCCCTATTATTTGGGTCCTTGGACCCTTAGAGGGTTGCACCATACATGGAGGTTTCTATCGACCGCGTTGCTTTTGATTTTCCCATCCGCCTGCAGTACATAAGTGCGGGGATCATGCTCGGCAAGTTCCGTATGGATATTTCTCCAAACCGGGCAGGGCATTGACAAAGAGGTTCTTAGAATCTTACGTGAGGACTTTATAGTGGTGAGTTTGATATACTGCAATTTGCAAAAGGGATACTGGACCTCAAGCTCTAAACCTAAACCCTAAACCGCAAGCCCTGAACCCTCGAGGCATCCCCCGGGAATCTGCATTTTGGGCCAAGGCGAGCTAGGTAATCTTGTAGCTGCACGTCCTGGACGTAACAGAGTTGCAAAAATCGTGGCTCCAAGCCTACAAAAATAGCCAACGAGGCAATTCCGTTATAGATTTGGGGGGGTGCAGGTTATGACTTCTAATTCCAACTAAATACTTCACCTACTTATCAATTGCGTTGGCCCTATAGCCCTAGCGGTGGTTGTGGCTTTGCTGTCAGGACAGTGGAAGCCAATGTAAACAAAGTGGGGACCTCAGTGTTTTTTTTGTTCTTCCGCTCTGCAGGTCATTGGTAAGTAGCCTTGGACCCCATGATGCAAAAACAGATGGATCCTTTGAACTAGGATTTCAAGGTTCCCTCAACTATTTTAGCAGTGTCTCAGGATATTCCCTTGTAGAGGAACTCTACCTTGCCTTTGTGCTTCCCATGCATTCCTGGGGTTCCCAAAAGCATCTCAATGTTGAGAACCCTCCGCATGTAGGAGAGCAAGTAAGCGGGTGAAAGAATAGTGATGGTGAAAGCTGCTCCACTCCGGCAGCACATCACGCTAGATCTTGTCTTTGGCATGAACTGAACGATGTTCAAGAAGTCTTCGTAGGTTTATAGATATCTCGTAGGACTACAGAATCCCCGGACAAGTTTGTGTTCAGAAGAAGAGTTCAGACGTGTGCTTGCACCATAGCGATAGGGGTTTAGGGTCTATACGGTTTAGGGTTGAGAGACAGCGGTCTTAATCCCAAGCAAGCATTTTTTCGACTAGGCGTTTGAGAATCTGTGGGTATGGGATCAAAGGGGGTCTGTTCACGACTTTGACTTCGTGACCTCAATGGCAATAGCGAGAGGGATTTGCATGGTCATGGGAAGAACAAGCCCCGAATCCCCTAATTATGAAGGATTGAATGCAGCCATCCTAAGAGCTAAACCCCCACAAGCTTGATCCCAAAACCCTCAACATGATCTACCTTGAGCGGCTCGGCAATAGTAGTGAGCGAAGGCTAGGATTCCTATAGTAGTCTCAAAACAACCTTTAGGGTAATCCCTATCATCCAGGCCTTTCACTACTAAACACCAGGTAGTTTTGCTAGCTTGAACGACTCCAGACTCCGGATCCAAACCCACGAGCTCCCAACCGCCACAGGCCCCGCGGGTGCGATCTCAGCATAGTCAGGAGTGCATGGCGTTGGGTGGGGGGGGGGGGGG
>CAJNIZ010000696.1:0-25952 GCA_905231905.1 Symbiodinium pilosum | reverse complement strand
CTAAGGGATGCTATAGAGGTCTTACTGGGTTTAGGGTTTAGGGTTTAAGATTTAGGGTTTAGGGTTTAGGATTTAAGGTAGTTTAGGGTTTAGGATTTAGGGTTTAGGGTTTAGGATTTAAGGTAGTTTAGGGTTTAGGATTTAGGGTTTAGGGTTTAGGATTTAAGGTAGTTTAGGGTTTAGGGTTTAGGATTTAGGGTTTAGGGTGGAATCTCAAATGAGCTATCGTCTAAACTCCTTAAAGGGGGGTTATATAGGGGATTATATAGGAGACTATTAAAGGTGTTATTAAGGGGGATACTAGGAGTTTAGACTATAGCTCAAATAAGGATTCAAGAAGACTAATTTTGAGATACCCCCCGATGTTGATTTTAAAGTTATGCTCTCTGACCCTAGGGGTACAAGGGAATTGCAATTGAGCGTCTGTGGTTCGGTTTTGAAGTTTCGTGCCTTATGCCTTGGTCTCAGTATTTGGGCCTTGAGGTGCTTAAACTCTAAACTTTAAACCCTGAGTCCTAAAATATACTCCCTCAATTTAGTTCGGCATCTCCGGCTTGGTCTTGTCTTTCGGGCAGGGCTATGTGTTTCTGATTGGTTCCCCTACACCCCCCGTATGCTCGCCGCCGAGTTCCTTTTTAATCCCTAAGAAGGGGCAATCGTGGGGGGGTAGTATAGGGGCTTTATGGGGGAACCCATAAGTGTTCAAGGGCTCAAGTCACGCTTTTCTTGGGCCCATGCACTGCTATAAAAGTGAATGTGTTTTTGCTGACTTCAATGTAGGGCCTTCTGCAACTTCTTGTTGAGGTCATACCTTTGCATAAAATTTCCATCGGCTTCTCTTGACACTGGATTCAGTGCGATGCACGTCTCTGGATTTCACGCAGGCTTTTGTCTGCCACCGGTGTTTAGGGAGGGTGGGGGCACAGGCGCAGGCGCCACTTGGGATTCAATGCGTTCAGGGCATAAGTTCTGGATCTCTGCGTGCTGAAGGCCTCTTGCCTCGCCATACGCCGTACGTCATCAGCGATGAGGGTTCATTCTCTCTGGTCACGGGTCGCAGTGTGGTTCAGCAAGTGGTATGTGCCTGAAATCATGTCTGGCATCGGCAAGTAAGCAGTTGTTTCTAGATGCTTGAACCCAGGGAGAGAAAAACCTTGAAAGTCTTTATGCCCAAACCCTTCAGTGGGTACTATATGGTAGCAGATTCTTGGGGCCAAGGTAGCAATCTGCAGAAATAATGCCATGCACGTTTATGATAGCACAGCCCTACCACTCGCATTGGAATTGTGCCATTAACATGCTCTCTGTGACACGCTCTTTACCATGCATGTACGTACTCTGTAACCTGCCCTCTGATAGCCCATCGTCGAGCACACATACACATGGTAATCTGGCAAACTAAGCTCTTCAACGCTAATTTGAAACTGCATAATCCCTTGTAGCTGCTACCGCGGACTATGAGGCTGTAGCACAACAGTCGTCTTACAAACCCTACATCCCAAACCCTTGCACTCAAAGCCTTGGAATGGGGTTTTGGTGTACCACGGCCTGCAGAATCATGATAAACATAACTAACATGGACAACAATAATTGACATGATTGTAATAATATCGATAACAGTACCCCCACGACATCCTCAACCTGGAATCATAACGGAACATCATACGACGTAAAAATCCTACACCACTCTTAACGTGGGGTTTAAAGTTTAGGATGCTTTTTCTTGCCGCGAAAGAGCAGCGTATATGCATACTCACAACCATTCCTGCGAACCCTAGATGCACTGACCCAAAAATCCTAACTGAAACCTGCACGAGCAGACCTTAAACCCTAGACCTTGAACTCTAAAACCTAAACCCGGGAAACCTATCTACCATAAATGACATACATGCCTTATACGCGACAAGGGGATCGTCGTAAACGCATCTGTCCATAAAGGCCCTTTTGTCTTCCCCTCATTTTTTAACTTTACACCATAAACGGAGAGGGTACGCCCTGAACCAGGACAGATCGCTGCCATGAAGCGACAGACCCCGAACGCTGGCCAGGGCTCACAGCCCTGGCGCATGGCAACAGGTGGGTCGCGGAGACGTGAGAACAAATCCTGATCTCATTGAACTGTGCAGGCCAGCGGTCGTGCTTTGTTCACCCCGCTGCCAGACATGCCCGGACCTCCGTACTCTTTATGCCATCTTAACGCTTTAGCCATGTTTATTGGCGTGTGGTTTTGTGCCTGGCTGGCGCGAACCTCCCATTTGCCAGGATTGGGGCCTAATTCTTCGGTGAGACCATGATCGCGGTTAAGCACTGACCACCTACAGCATCAAAAAGTAGTCCGCCAGGCTCTCTCAAACGAAGCTGATGGCACATCCCTACGCGTTATCATCGGTGTCACACATCGTGCATGCATGCAGGACACTTTTAAGCCCGCTTTTAGCTGAATGTAGTCTGGCCGTGGGTGGCCAGGGTGGCCTTACAAGCGACGCAAGCACGTGTCCAGGGGCGCTTCGAGCCCGAGCGCGCGACCTCACCTGCACATGCTAAGCTCCGAAAGCTAAACCCAAACCTTGAAGTCACCCTAAGCCCCGAATCTTACTATAATATACTATTATATATCATAATATAGTATAATGTACTATAATATACTATTAATAAAGTCTAGACCCTAAACCCCAAATGTTAAAACCTAAGCCCAAACCCTCAACCCTGAGCCCCACATGAGCTATAATCCAAGCTCCTAGCATCCCCCTTAATCAGCACTATAATAGTCCCCTATAAAATCTCCTATATAACCCCCTTTAAGGAGTTTAGACTAAAAAACCCTACACCCTAAACCCTAAACCCTAAACCTTAAATCCTAAACTCTAAACCCTATACCTTAACCCTAAATCCTAAACCCTAAACCCTAGACCCTAATCCCTTTTTAAACCACCCCTTTAAGGAGTTCCCATATCTCTCCTGCTTCTGCTGCTCGGTTTGGCCCAGCTCGATTTCCTACGGAACGCTGCAAGTTGCCACAAGATTTTTAACTGAACGTTTTAAGGTTTAGGGGGGGTTAGGGATGTAGGGTTTAGGGCTTAGGGTTTAGGATTTAGAGTTTAGGGTTTAGGGTAAGGTTAAGGGTTTCAAGGCTTTCAAGGTTCAGGTGTTTTAGGGTTTAGGGTTGGTTTCAAGGTTCAGGTGTTTTTGGGTTGAGGTTCAAGGGGGTTTAGGGCCTTAGGGGTTTTTGAGGGGACCATTGAAATTTTAATGTCGCGCGCAACAATTCTCCACACCATAGCTATGTCAAATGGCCGCAACTTTTGCCCTAAGAACTTGCCCTTCCCTCTGGGACATTCACTAGCTGTGCCTGGAACCGTGGGAAATACGATCTTAATGTTGAGGGTGTGAATATAGGGTTATCGCTGTAAAGGACTTGGGGTCCTGGTGCCAAAGCTTTGGGGGCAGGGTTTGGTAGGGTTGCGGGCTGATGGGCTGAGGGGTTTTGGGATGCGTTTGGAGAGAACGAGTAACAACTGTGTTTCCCTTGGTTCCTGCGGGCTGTTACAGAGGGCACTGGGGAGAGCAAGCCGGCTTTTCTCCTAGGAAATTTGTTCCTATGTAGGCCTGAGCCCTAGGACTTTAAAAGCCCTACACCCTATACCAAAACTCTAAAACTTCAGCGCTACATGTCCTGCATGGATGTCTTCCTTCCCTGCATAAGCCCCGAACGCGTAATGCTGTTTGCCACTTCGTGAAAAGGGAAATTGGAACAAGTTCCACCGCGGCGAGAAGTGCCAAATCCTAGACTGCGCCCTCAAACCCCTACATAACCCTAAACCCTACACAACACAAAACCAAAACCCTTTTTTCAGTTTGTAACATCCTGGCTTCTGTAGCCCCGCTTAAGTAGATAAAATATGGAATTCCAAATTCATCATAAGAGCCGCATATACCCCATGCCCTACTTACTTAAGAGGGACTGCAACCCTAAACCCTAAACCTCTAAACCTTAAACCCCTACACATTAAACCCCTTCACCTTAAACCACTAAACCTTAAACCCCAAACCCATAACCCCGAACCCTAAATCCCTAAAGGCTCACCTCTTCCTCGTCGAAATCTTCCAAGCCGACCTGCTCGATGTTTAGCCTCGAGCCCGTCGCTGCTTCTGGGCTGCCGTGTTTGGGATTTAGGGTTTTTCTTTTGGCGGCACCTTTCTCCAAGGGTTTCGGTTTAGGGTTTGAGGTTTAGGGTTTTGGTTGTAGGGTTCCGACTTTGGGGTTAAGGGTTTGGTGTTTGCAGTTCAGGGTAGGAACAGGCAGGATAGATGTAGCGATCATGTAGGGATTCTCCGAAGGTGTATAGGCTGTATAGGGTTACCCCAAACCCTAGACCCTAAACCCTAAGCCCTAAACCTATACAGGATTATATGGGACTTAAAGAAGTTCTGGGGCGGGGGGGGGGCATTAAGTAGGATGAGTGGTTATGGTCAGAACCCAAGGCAGAACACTTATAAACCCACTTACAGCTATAGCTCCCCTTAACTAGATAGAATCTGGCATTGGGTAAATTATAACAAGATCCCCTTCTACCCAATATTCCATCTACTTAAGGGGGAATATGGGGAATATATAGCTACTTATCACAGTCAATTAAGTTTTATTGTCGTACTAGTAGACTCGATACGTTCAATCTATATTGGGTTCAGGTATGCATCTTCATGTAAAACCCTAAACCCTAAACCCTGACCGCGATGTTCAACAACAATGCAGGCCTCCTCAGAAGTTTGAAGTTTACGCTTTGTTTGGGATTTGTTGATGTAGTAAACAGCACCAAATTATTTTAGGGTTTAGGGTTTAGGAAATTTATTTGAGGTACCCTATACCTTCGGAGTATCCCCCACCCTGTAATAGTGGTATAATAGGAATTTGACGGGGCGCTAATCTAGTCCTTATTATCCTTTATATTCACCATTACGGGGTCCCTTTAAACCCCCTACGCCGTAAACCTTGGGTACTGCCCCCACCCAGTAACCTATTAAGGGCTATGTATAACTATATTCTAAATATTATCCCTCTGTTAGTGAGTGGGGGCAGTGCCCAACGTAAATCCTTGAACCTAGCATAGTTTTCAAGAGAAATGTAGAGCCATGCCACCGGTCATTTTTTAGGCCCCTATAGTGGGTCCTGAACCCAAAACCCTCAAAACCTTAAACCCCCCAAACCCTAAACCTCAAACTCTTAAAGCCCTGAACCCTACGGGTTCTCTTCGCGCACACGAACACCTTAAACCCCCAAACCCTTAACCTTAAACATCAAACCCTTAAAGCCCTGAACCCTAAACGCCCCCGCTTTTTTTTGCACGCGAAGACGTTGAGCTTTTTGGATTGGTTTCGGGCTTCTTTGAGCTGTGCTCAGTCATCCCCTGGGCCTGAACCATTGTTTAGGGTTTAGTGACCCTAAACCGTTTAGGGTTTAGGGTTTAGGGTTCAGGGTTTAGTGACCCTAAACCCTAAGCCCTAGTGTAGAATGAGGTTTAAAGTTTGGGGCTTAGGGTTTAAGGCTTAGGGTTCAGGGATTGATTAGGGTTTAGGGTTTAGGGCTTAAGGCTTAGGGCTTAGTGTATCATAAGGTTTTAAGGTGTAGTGTTTAAGGTTTAGGGTTTATAGGGTTTAACGTTTAGGATTTAAGGTTTTTGTGTCTAAAGCAGGCTTTGTAGGCTTGAGAAACCCTCATATATCATACTGTGATCTGGTAGTTGGTATACGGCGTGTATTCCTCCGTGGGTTGAAGTCAGCATTTGCTGCGGGTGGGGTTTGCGTTTCAGGTTTTAGATTGTGCTCGCCATCCTCATATGATTGTCCTCGCAGTTGCGGTGAGCTGAGCATCCATGCCCAAACCATAATGTCATTCGCGTTCCAAGAGCATACGGTCACCAGAACATTTCCATGCCCAAACCATAATTTCATCCGTGTTTCAAGAGCATACGGTGACCGGAGCGTCCATGCCCCAACCATGATTTATGTCCTATAACCCCTATACAATTCCAGCTTCCATTTCATTTTCCATTTTCTTTTCCATTTGATTCTCCATCATTGGGGCAATATTGGGTACCATAGTATCCCCAGTTCCAAGCGCATGCAGAGCAGCATTGGAAGCGCTGCTGTGAAAAGAGCATAGCTTGCGTGGTGTTCATGTGGAAACCATGCTACACGGCTGTAAAACGGCATTAGTTCAAAAGCGCCCCCTAAATGCATTCTGACCTGCAAAAAATAATACGATGCTAACTTTCTGCCATGGCAATGAGCTCAAAATAGCTATCATTTTCAACCTAGGACCTAGATAAATTCATATGAAACCATTATTTCATGCATCCCTCATGGCGCAATACGCGCAATGTTGCTGGTAGTTTCCACAAATAGGAGGACCCAAATGATTATGGGGGCCCCCCAAAACAGATCCTTGTTTCTGGAATCTCCCATCTTTTTCAACAAAATCTTACGGGGGACCCCCTAAAAGCTTAGCCGTCTAGATCACCCTGTAAACCCATTAGACCCCTAAAGCTGAAACCTTTAAACCCAACCCATAAAACCCCTCGAGGCTAAACTCTGAATTGAAGCCCCAACGCGTTAAACGCCTAAAGTCTAAAGCTTCCAACCGCAACCCAGAAAATCCTACCGCCAAAAACTTTGAACCCCAACTCACTAAATCCCTAAACCCTAAATGCTAAGCCCTAATACCTACGTGGCACTTATTAGAACCCCTACGAAGGGCTAACCCTTAGGTCCCTAAAACAGGAGTATAAGGGAATCCCACGTGTTAAGGGTCTAAGGTCCAAGCTAAGTCTGAAGGAGATACGAAGGCACCCTTAACTCACAGACACACCCCCACGTGCCAGGCCCAGGCTTTCGGACGGAACCTCCTTTCCCCCAATCTAACACGGAACCCCCAAACGGTTTGAGGGTTCGGGGTTTAGGGTTTAAGGTTTAGGGTTTAAGGTTTCGGATTTATGGTTTAGGGGTAGGGTTCAGAGGTATGCCCTAGAATAACCCCAACAACCACCTGATTTATTCCTCACCTGTCCGTCTTGTGGAGTTCCATGGCTAGC
Organism: Symbiodinium pilosum; assembly: GCA_905231905.1. Taxonomy (NCBI): domain Eukaryota; class Dinophyceae; order Suessiales; family Symbiodiniaceae; genus Symbiodinium; species Symbiodinium pilosum. The sequence continues at coordinate 18,864 of CAJNIZ010000696.1, read as the reverse complement.
TGGAGGAGGATATGGTTTCGACCCAAGCTAAGCAGACAATCGGTAGACTTCGCGCTACTTGTGCTGGCCTTAAAGCCTAAACCATTCGGAATAAGGATGAGTAGGCCCAGACGAGGCCGGCTGTAAGTAGTAACTAAGTCCCATGAGCCACCCAGTAATCCTGTACGGAGCCTTCTCTACAACCCTGAAAGTCTTGACAATTTCAACATCTAAGACCCCTCACTCTTATCCCCTATCTAAACCCTTGAACCGTTCGCGCCAAAACCAAACAAGGAAGACGCTGTCCTGAGCACAAACATCAACATTCAGGACCCTTATAGTTCTCATATTACAACAAGAAGGTCCAATCGTAGGGCTTGAACTTACTAGCCTCCTGAAGTTAAGCCTGCTTGCTGCTCCGCCCCAATTCTTGCTTTCCAAGAAAAAGCCGTTGTAATCCTTGCTGCAGCGGCCTCAAAGTCCCCTCATGATCCCTCGATAACACTGGGACCCAGAAGTGCCTGTAGCCCATGAGTACCATCTACTTCCGCTAATTTCTTCCACTTTGGGCTTAAGCAGCCCATCATTTAGGCTAGCAAAGCTTTCCTGGCGAACCCTAAATAACCTTAATCGTCAACCCTTCACTCCAACAGAAATGAAGCATGCAAGCACGAAGTCCCCGCGACCGGCTGTTTACAAATTAGCGGACCTCAGTGAGGGAGCCCTAGATTAGGGCTTCAGTTTAGGGCTATGGGGTAAGAGCTTAAGGGAATCAGGGTCCAGGGCCTAGCGTTCAAGGCTATTCAATGTTTCTGCCAGTGCCAAGTTCGCACTATTCTGCATCATTTAAGGTTTTTGGGCTTGTCTAAACTGGCCTCAGGACCCCACTACGATTATCATTTTCGGTTGTTATTGGGATTATGGTAGCCAAAAATTAAAAAATCATTTTGGAGGCCCCTATAGTTGTCATGCTTTTTGGCACATCAGGCTGACCGGCAGCTTCATTCCGATGGTTCATAGAACCGCTCTTGCTCGGCCCAAAACAAGGTAGTCATCGGAGTTCTAGTAGTCATCGTCGTACTCTTGATGGACAAGCTTGGTCGAAGGCAATACTAGTAGAGCAGCTATAGCATTGGTAGTAAAGCGGCGCATGAAGGAAATCTGGCACCATGTAGGATCCCCAACATCCTGAACGCCAAATCTTAGCCGCGCAGGCTGCAACATTTTGATGCTGGAATGTGCTGCTGTCAACAGGTCGGCTTTGTAATCCCGACGCTCCCCCATCTAGCATGGAAACCCAAGTTAAACCTTTTCAGCATGTAGTCTCTCATACGGCTTGGTTTGGACTTCCATCCTCTTCTTACTCTCTGAAGAACCAAGGGCGTGCCTGTTTGTAAGAGAATCTCCAGGTGGGGAGTTACCAGGTGGGCACCCTTGCACAAAGTTTCTGGCCCTATGGGGAGACTGGGGGGTTAAAGGGTTTAGGCTCTAGAAGGGCTAGGTAACGCCTGTATGGGGGGAAGTGCTTCTCTCTAATTTCTTACCATAAGAGCACAGTAGATCATGCCGCCCTCTTGACCCTAAACCATACACCCTTGGGGTCCCATCTAAGTTTGCGAAGGGACAAGTCCGACCAAACCCACCCACTCCTCCTCATACTGTTCACTGTTGCTACAAAAAAATTCCTGGTGCTTAGTATGCAAGAATACCATATTTCCCTAAACCCTAAGCCCCCTAAACCCTTAACCCCTAAACCTCCTAAACCCCCTAAACCCAGCCTGTAAGGTACTTGGCATCATGCAGAATTGTTGGCATCAACCGACCCTAATATCAAACATTGCGACTGGGGTATATTAGGGTTTAGGGTTTAGGGTATAACATCCTAAACCCTAAACCCTAAACCGGGGGGATGAAGCCCTAAGCCTAAGGCCTGAATGGGGATCCCCCTCAGCCAATGTCCGGCACCAAGTAAGCCTGATGACATTTCGCCAGCAAGCTCTATACGGGTGTGTGCCAAGATAGTGGATCCCAGGTTTGAGACGGAAGTAATCTGGGTTTAGGGTTTAGGGTCCCTTCACACGACTACTATATTTAGCACCCCCCCACACCTAATACTAACTATTCACCATAATGGACTTCATAGCCAAATTTGATATTCAGGGCGGGGGAGGGTGTTGAGTGGGAAGTTTACTATTCGCGTGAAGGAAGCCAAGATCTTAGGTTTAGGATTTCAGGTTCGCCATTCAGGCTTGTAGAGGTTGGGTGGACCCTCGCAGGATTTTAGACTTGGGGGAATCCTCATCTCGTGGCACCAACCTTTTTCTCACATGAGCCATAATCTGAACTCCTTAAAGGGGTTATATCAGGGGTTATATACAGGACTAACATGATACTATCTGAACTCCTTAAATGAGCTTACAGAAGGGGCTACTATAGGGGTTATTAGGGCCGATACTTGCAGTTTAGATTTATGGCTCATATCCGAAGCTCTTCCGGGAAACCCTCTAAACCCTTAACAATATGGTAGTTTCCCAAATTAAGGGGACCCCAATATAGACCCCAAAATACTATAGTCCTTAATATTGGGACCCCCAAGAAAGGTACCCCTAATTTTGGGAAACCCCCATATAGTTGCGAGTAAATTCCACGTTAGGCTTGAAGATGCACTCCGAAAGCTAAAAACGTAGATCATTGATGGGGCTCTTTAAGTGGCTGGTGTCTGGTTTAGGGCCCTAAACCCCAAACCCTAAAGTTTAGGGTTTAGGTTGGGTACTGCCCCCACCCAGTAATAGTCTATATTAGGGATCCTATTAAGGGCTATATATAACCATAGTATAATTATTATCCGACTGTTACTGAGGGGTTGCAGTACCCAAGGTTTAGGGGATGACATGCCTTAGCAACAATTACGATTTGCTAGGCATTGCGATGATGACTGCAGCCAAGTTGAGAAAAGACCTTACGACAGTTCTCGCTCCAGTACACCCTAAACCATGAACTCTGACCCCAAAACTCGAGCCCCCACTACACCCCAAACCCTGAACTCTAAGGTGCAAACTCCGCACCCGAAACCCCATTGAACCTGCACCCTCAGTTCGCAACTGCGAGGACCGTAGAACCTAAACCCTGAACCCTCAGACTCTGACCTTAAACCTGCACAGGGTTAAGGGTTCAAGTTAAGCCTACCTGGACACCAACAGTATGTGAACTAATGGCCTTTTTGGTTGTAATTGTGGATTTAGGGCTATCATTTGACATGCGTTTGGGGTTTAGGTAGAGATCTACCCTGAGGACCCACCCTAGTTTTGGCATATGCCCCAGGGCTCTGATCCTCTGACCTGCAGGAGCCTCCAGGTGTGTTTCCTGATGTCTGGGGTTGGGGAGCTTAGGGTTGAGGATCTTGGTTTAGGGTTTAGGGGTTTAGGGTTTAGGGCTTAGGGTTAGGATTTAGGGCTTAGGATTTAACATTCAAGGTTCTCTATTTAGTGCTCCGGGTTTCGGGTGGAGGGTTAGGGTTGGCGTTACCATACTAACGCTCGCACATAGCAACTCACAATGACATGCTGTTCTAGTGCATACGGCATGAAGAATAAGAATGCCCCTCCCTGGACAAACCCTAAACCCTAAACCGCTCCACTCCCCTAGCCGTCTTCTAAAGAGAACTTCAAGCGGCGAGTTACCAGGTGGGTACCTTACATAGGGTTCGCGTAACGTTAATCTGAAAAAGGAGGAGGGCTAGTAGGGGCTTCTATACATCTGACATTCCTGTACATCTCTCTGACCTAGACCCTAAACCCTAAACCCTAAAACCCTTAAGCCCTAAACCCTAAACCCAAAAACCTTTAAACCCTCAACCCTCAACCCTCAAACCCTAAACCCTAAATCATAGGCCGTACACGCTAACAACTTGCGATGCACCGTGGGCGGGCAGACCGCTTCAGCTGCAAGAATATGGTCCCCCTTAAGTAGATAGAATATGGCGTAATATTAGGGTCATATTGGGGTTATATGGGGAGAATGGAAAAGAACATAGAAGCTACTATAATGGGTTATTATAGAATATGGGGTACATGGGGATCTCATTATAGTATACGCAAAGCCATAGTCTATCTACTTAAGGGGGACTATAACTGGGTGGTGCTTTAGAGGCCCCCCGCAAAAAAAGAAAGAGCTTATGAGCGGAAACGACTACTTATCCCAAAGTGCCACCTAGATAAACCAGAATTGAAGGTTGGTGTTGCTTTATGTCTGCAGACTTGAAGGTTTAGGGCTACGTACCCTAAACCCTAAAGCCCAAAACCATAAACGCCAAACCCTAGACCCCCAAACCCCCAGTTTATAGCGTTCAATAAGAAACCGAAAGGGTTCACTGCTTAGGTCGAAGTATCCGAAGAGGGACCTCAGCCCTAAGGAGCCTCCTAGTCAGCAACAATGTGTAGGAGGAAAGGGTTTAGGGTCTAGGGGTTTAGGGCCTAGGGGCTTAGGGTTTAGGGGTTTAGGCTTCAGGGGTTTAGGGGAAGAACGGTTTAAGCTCCAGTATCACTAAGTAGACTTACTAAGTTAAGAGAGCCTCTAAGTATGGCAACTAAAAACAGCAACCACAAAGTTTCAGGGAGCTTTGAATAATCCCCTCCCCCCATGAATAGCCCCCCCAACCCCCTAAATAATAAACTTCCCTTTAACACATCATGGTACCATTTTTGGTGTGTGTGTGTGTGTGTNNTGTCTGTGTCTGTGTGTGTCTGTGTGTGTGTGTTTTACCAGGAAGGTGGGAGGGGGTTTACTGTTAGGGGCGGGGATTAAAAGCGGGAGCTATTCATCTTAGCGGTCTGACGGCATTCACGGCACGGCTGCCGAAGAGCATGTGGGACATAGTCTAAACTCCTAGCATCCCCCCTGAAAAGCCCCTGTAGTCGTCCCCTACATACTCCCCTCTAGAACCCGTTGAAATCCTTTCAAGGAGTTTTGATTAGCTCGTGGGGCGAGCTCGATCTTTGCTGGACTCCTCGTCCTGTCTCCAGTGCAATATAGGGGACTCTGAATATAGGGTTTAGGGTTTACACAAGTATATAGGGTGCTCAGACTTTAGAGTTTACGGTGTTTAGGGTTTTAGAAAGCAAGCATTTACCCTGCCGCTTCTGCAAGGTCATGCACGAGTCAGCACACAGCTTACTGGTTCGTAGGGGAGAGTCCGGGAGCGGATCGCTGTAATAGTCCCTGTATAGTTTAGGGTTTAGGGTTTAGGGTATTTGGTGCAACCCCTGAATAGTCCCTCTTCTGTGTTCACTCCCCCACTCCACCCTGAGCACCGGTAAGGGAGCCGCTGTCAAATATCAAATACTAGGGGATCCTCACCAACTTCGCTTTCACACAGCAAGAATGCTAAACCCTATACCCTACACCCTCAACGTCACGTTGAACCGGGGCACCTTGAACATGCAAAGGCAAGCCCCACACAAGGACACGAGCACAAGGGTCGAAACCTCGTTGTCATATAACCCCTATATAATCCCAGTTTCCATTTCATTTTCCATGTTCTTTTCCATTTGATTCTCCATTATAGGGCCGTGAACCTAATATTGTCTAAACCTTGGGGTTATACCTTTCACCTCTGGAATTCCCGAAATTGCGGGAAAACTTTCCTCATACCAATATTAAACCCCTCCCCGAACATTAAATACATCCCACAACTTGTAAGGATCCTTTAGGGGAATGTTCAAAATTAGCGGTGCGTGGGGGGAGGGGAGTTGATTTAGAGGAATTTTAGGGTAGGTACTCTCCCGCATATAAGCCTCACATGATCCTCATATACCTTCTAGTCTCCCCATTGCAATCCCGATTAAAGTACTAGTAGGAGGCGGACACTAAGGTTTTTAGCCTCAGAGACCCAGAGTAGACCGAGACTAGGTTGTTTTAGGGCCAAATTTGCAAGTTTCGGGTTTGGGTTTTCAGGTTTGGGGTTTAGGGTTCCAAGCTTGGGGTTCAGGCTTTAGGGTTTGGGGCTTTGGGTTTGGGGCTAGGTTTTGGGAGTTGGGGTTTAGGTTTTGGCTTTGGAGTTTTGGGTTTGGGGTTCAGGGTTTAGGGCATCATGCTTGGGATCACGTAAGCCATGAAGAGACAAGTATGTCAGAGAGACCTAATGGTGCTAAAGCCCCAAAAAAGGGCAGCCTTGTGAACACGAGCCGAAGTCAGCTTCTAAATCCTAAACCCTAAACCTTGACTTACCCCCCACTCCGTAAGCACTCAACCCCAGGCTGAAAGATATGCTACTCAAACCCTGGAATCCTCTTTGTTTGGGGGAACGGCGCCCAGTAAACCCAAGGACATAGGTGCCAAATTTTTGATTTTGTTGTTTAAGGTTTTGAGTTTTAAGGTTTTAGGGTGCGTGTGTATATATATATAAATATAAAGGCTTGAGCTAAACATTCAGTGCTGGAGGGTTTAGGGTTAGGGTTTGTGCTCGACATCCAAAGGGTCAGGAGCTTGGAACACTGAACCTTGTCAGGAGCCAATGTGGTGAGAATCCGCTATCTGGAAAAGAAAGTGGCAGCTCTTGAACGAGGATCATTCCCAACTTGGACGCTTACAGTCCTGTAGAGTTGGAACCCTGGGTCCTAATTCCCTTTTCCACCGGTTAAAGAGCGCATGGCAGTTTCCCCTAAACAAGGGGACCAATATGTAGACCCCAAGTTTAAAATCCTTCTTGTAGTCGGGAGCCCTATTTTGGGAAAGCCCGCATATATGGATATACTCTACAAACCCTAAACCCTAAACCCAAAGATAGCTGCCATTTCAGAACCCCATAAACCTTCAATCTGAGGTCAGGTAGGCTGCTGAAAAACTTGCCTAGTGGCCTGCACAGTCAGCAGATGTGGTAATTCCTTCATGTTCACGCAGTTTACAGATAAAGGGCTTAGGCATATGTTGAGGCTTTCAGGTCTCGATTCGGTTCAGGGTTTGGGGTCTTGGGTTTAGGGCTTGGGTTTTAGGGTTCAGGGCCAGAACCCGAAACCCTAAATCCTAAACCCTGAATCATACCCAGAAAGTGTCACATGATCGGACCCTACGGCTCAAGAGATCTCGGCAGCAGTAGATGCAGTCTCCATGAGAAGACATGCGCGCAAAATCTTTTATCCAGGCCCCACGCAGAGCCCAACCCTAAAGCCGAAACCCTAAACCAGTAGGCAGAATGACCGAACCACTTTCAGCAGAGTTTGGGGTTCGCGGCCCGGAGGTTTTGGGCCATTGGCTGTAGGTAGCAATACACATCACTTTGGGAGCACTATGAACTTGTATTCATCACAGAAAAGTGATGATTGAACCACTTAGACAGGAAATGTTGCGAACCTCAAAAACCCCGGTTTTGAGGTTCGCCCTCAGCATGGCAATCCAAAGCCTACCTGTTCAGGGTTTAGAGGGCTGATACCCTAAACCCTAAACCCTAAACCCTGAACCCTAAACCATGAACCCTAACCCCTGAGCCCTAAACCCTAAAACCGGTTGGTAAAAGCTCAGGGTGTGGGACCAACAAGCTCCTTTGAACCCCTTACCCTACCCTAAGCCGCAAATCGCCCTACCCGAAAGCCTCTTCAGCTAAACCCCCGGCACCTACAGCCTTATTACAACTGCACTTACTAGCTAGTTCTAAATCCCTTAATATGAGCCCTAAACCCTACACTACAGGGGCCTAAATAATCACCAGTATCATGTTGAGGTCCCTTTGAGGTACCATAGACCATAATTATATAAGGAACATGGAACCATAATATTTACAGTCATTAGGCCCCTATATCAATCTTTCAGAAGTTTCTCTCGCAGCCCTCAGTAGGGTTCCTGGAGAGCGTCAGGCACGGATGGGCCTACCGGTTCGGTGTCCAGGGATTAAGGTTTAGGAAGGGCTTAGGAAACAGGACAATGCTTGGAAACCCTGGTGTAAGCACCTATTTTGTTGGGGGGCCACAATACAGACTCCCAAAATATGATAATCCTTATTGTAAGGAACCCCCCCTCCAAAAAAAAAGGTACACCTTTTATTGGAAACCCAAAGCCCTACACGCGAAATAGCTTTCCTAAAACGGGTACTCGTACCTTCAAAGTTGCTCAACGCGTGAGAAATTCAAAGTTTGAGCCACCCTTCCCCACGAGAACATGAAACTCCAAAAAAGGGTCCAATGAAGGCTAGAGGGGCGCGTTTAGGGTTATATGTTTTCGAAAAAACCTAAAACACGTTAAAAAAAAGAGATCTTATGGAGACTGAAGGGTGCCATTGTATGTTCACTTTTTTAGGTAGGGCCAGGGAGCCTTCGCTGGATAATGTTTGGCATAAGAACCATACAATGGCTCAAGGTCTAAACTCCTAGTATCCCCCCGACTAACCCGTATAGTAATCCCCCACATAATCCCCTATAGAACCCCGTTTTAAGGACTTTAGACCCTAAACCCTGAGCTATATTCTCCGCTATACAAGCCCCTTTTCAGGAGGTTAGACTATACCTCATATGTTAATATATACTGCCATCTAGATCAGAAACTACCCAAACCGGTAGGCAGATGACCGCCAGGTCTTTGCCCACGGCAATGTTGGACGAGCCTCTCATGCTTCAGGATTCTAAGGCTTAGGCTGCAAGATGTGAGCCAGTCTAAACTCCTAGTATCCCCCTTAATAAACTTATAATGGTCCCCTATATAATCCCCTGAGTAACCCCTTTAAGGGGTGTAGACTGTAGCTCATGTAGGTTCAGTGCTTGCGATGTAGGAGTTTATGCGGTAGAGCTTCTAATTTCAGGCTTAACGTTCACATCTCAAACCACCCTTCTGCTTGGAGGGGGTCTGGGATCTACTAAGGTTGTATAAGGACTTACCAGTGTTTGGCAAACACATTAGACATGACTTTTCTTTCTCTTTTTTATGCGGCTTCCGCGGCTGTTTGCTGTTTCGCCTATATGGTAGTTTCCCCAAATCAGGGTACCTCAGTATAGACCCAAAATACTATAGTCATTATCTTAGGGAGCCCCCAGGATGGTACCCCTAAGTCTGGGAAACCCTTATAGTGACGCGAATTTCCCCCAACAAGCATGGAAGCCCAAACAGGGCGGGCCGGTTGCAGGGAGACTACAGACCACATGGGGTCCTAGATGAGTAGTGTGTTTTTAGTGGTTGAACCTAGTAAGATAATAGTCCATATATAAAATACTATACTATACCCCAAAAGGAGGATATAATCTTACTATATATAGAGTACCATAGTAACCCCAAACAAATTACTACTCACATGGGGTCCTAGATGCGTTTGGGCAAGGTAAGTCTCAACTGAGCTATCGTCTAAACTCCTAGTATCCCCCTTAGTAAGCCCTGCAATAGATAATCCCCTCTATGGGAATTTAGAGGTTGCCCAAAATTCGTAATAAGGATAAGGGTTTAGATTGGGGCCCCCTTGTTTTGGGAAACTACTACAGGGCCTAAATAATTACCAGTATCATTTTGAGGTCCATTTGAGGTACCATAGATCATAATTCATATAAGGAATATGGAACCATAATGTTTGTAATTATTTAGGCCCCTAGATTACCATTTAGGGCCGAGCATGACGTGTTACAGGCCACTCCAGTCCCAGGCCTTGGCTACGGGTTGGCGAGGGTACCCCGGTTTAGAGTTTAGGGGTTTTAGGGTTTCGGGGTTTAGAGGTTTTAGGGTTTAGGGGTTTTAGAGTTTAGGGGTTTTAGGATTTAGGGGTTTTAGGGTTTAGGGGCTGAGGGTTTAGGGTTTAGGGACTCAGGGTTCAGGGGCTCAGGGTTTAGGGGCCAGGGCTAGACCCTAAACCACCTACCAAGGCTCCCCCTTGATTGGCCTAGCAGAAACCTTATCGAGGGAGATGCTCGGGGGGTAGTGGTAGAATAGGGATTAGAGGGATTAGAGTGTTTTCATAGACTATCCTTCCCAAAGCAGGGCTATGCTCTTACTGTATCTTTTTTTAAACTGTATTACTGCCAACTTAAACACTACTCGGGTGGTAATGCCTATAGTCCCCCTTAAGTAGATAGAATATGGTTTTGGGTATATTATAATAGGATCCCCATATACCCCATATTCTATCTACTTACGGGGGACTATAAACCCAAAACCCCAAATATTAGTTTCCATTTTCTTTTCCATTATCCCAATATACCCCCAATATATACCCTATAATCCCTAATAACCTCTATATAACCCATATCAAGACCTTTGTCAAAACTCTTCACTGAAATACGTTCACGGATAATCAAGGACGCCTCAGAGCCTTTACACTGAAACCAATAGGTTTAGGGTTTAAGGTTTAGGGTTTAGGGTTTAGGGACAAAATCCTCCAAAAAATCCTTGAAACCTTCGACACGAAACTCTACTTGGAGGTTCGCGGTAGCCATAACCTACTTATATCTGCACTTATACTCGGCTATGAGCCCGAAAAAGTCCGAGAATATGTATGACTGCAACTGGCGCATATGTACAGTTCTAAGTAGGTTGTCACTACTCTGAACCTTGAAGTACCCTACACCCTCCTGACCCCTAACCTAAACCCTAACACCCATCAAAGCCTGTTTAGCCAGACTCCTCAGTGTCCAGAGCTCATCAGATAGTTTGCAGCCTGGGCAATCCGAAAGTTCCCCCAAACCCGATGAAGAGCATTAGAGCGACTGTCATAATCTAAACTCCCTCAAGGGGGTTCTAAAGGGTTCAGGGTTTAGGGTCTAAATTCTTAAAAAGGGGTTATATAAGGGACTATATAGGGAGTATTCTAGGGGTTATTAAGGGGGATACTGGAGGTTAGGCTATAGCCCATACGCCTAGTTAGGTTTTCCCTTGTTTAGGGAGCTCACGAATACGCCGGATCCCACTCAGGACTAGGACCTAGCATATTTTCTTCAGAGTCCCACGTTGGAAGAGGCACACAGCTGCTTGTGGCCTCACAGAAAGCCCTGCTTACCTCCCAGTTCCCTAAAAGATCCAAAACATGGCAGCTACCAATAATCCGCTAGTTTCCCTGATGCAGTAATGGGATCATTTTGGACGGGTTCAACTTTTTGGTGCAATCTCCATGTACCCCACAAGTACCAAAGTTTTGAAAACATTAAACCGTAGACCCTAATCCCAAATTCTGAGCCCTCAAACCCTGAACCCTAAACCGTACTCCTAATCCCTAAGCCCCAAACCCCCAAACTTTATACCTGAAACCTCAAACACCAGTAGACTATACATGTTGGTATTGGGGGGCAGCGTAGGCCACCATTTTGAATAACTTGACTTTCCATTCAAACCCTAAGCACTTAATTTGTCAGACACCCCGAACGCCTAAACCCTCCACCCTTAAACAAAAACCCGAAACCCCAACCCAGAAGCTGCCTTCTACCCTGAAGCCTCTATTCAAGGAATCCCGAAGCGTCCCCAAAAACCAAACCCCGAACACAAAACCGAAACCCTTTACATCCCTATACAATCCATGTATAACCCATCCAACCCCTAAATCCTAAACCCATACAACCCCTTTAAAAGGACCCCCCAGGCCCAAATCTAAAAACCTGAGGCTTCCACCCGCTCCACATCGCCCCCGGCGCCATCTAGGGCGTTCCGGGCTTGCTCCTGTGGAAAGTATAAAATCCTTTTAGAGGGGCTGTAGGGTTATACAGGGATGTGTAAGGACACACAGGGTGCATAGGGTGTATGGCTTGAACCTGCTGGGGTTTAGGGTTTACGCTCTAGGGGTTTAAGGGCTGAGGGTTTGGGGGTTTGGGGCCTAGAGGTTTTGGGGTTTGGGGGTGTAGGGTTTACCTTATCCCTCTCGCTTGGACAGTCAAGAAGACTTGGTAAGGTTAGTAACCCTTATGATCCACATATCCTAGTCATACCTTAGGTGGACCCCCACCGTGTAATTGTGGTATGATAAGAGTATAAACGGGCCCTAATATAATCACCATTATCCCTTGTAGTCCCTATTGCTTCATGAAATTTCCCACCTAAGTTATACCCGTCAATAACCTACTTACTAAGCCCCCTGACCCGCCAAGTAGGGCCGATTACAATCATTTAGTGTCCGGGCAAAGGCATTTTGGTCGTAGAATTCCAGAAGGTAAGTTGACAAGTGAGGATTGGGACCCCAAAGCAAGTCTCTTTTTTTGTCCATGTTACTGTGGCGCAGTTGGGATATCCTATTGAGACTCTGTGATTCCGCGCTGAGGCGGTTCTGTCGAGGCGCCAGGAAGGGTTTTGGGTTTAGGGAGATGGTAAGGTGGCGGCCACGCAATTTAGGGCTTACTTGGAGGGTCAGGGAGACTTGGTAAGTAAGTAGGCTAGTAACCCCTATAACCCATATAGGAACCCAATTCACCCTCATTATTCACCTGCTCACTGAGTCCACATGACCCCCAATCAGGGTTTGGGGGGTGCTTAGGTGGTGGCCCAGCACCGTAAAGGCGTTCTTGAGCTTGGTGTGGAAGCTGTGCAGAACCCTAAAAGATCTAAAAACACCCTACCTCCCGATAATCCCTTAGGTTCCCCAAAGCAATACTGGGATCATCTTTGGGGTTCGATCCTTGAGGGGGTCTGGGCATTGCTGTGGGTTTAGGGTTTAGGGTTCAGGGATTAGGGTTTAGGGAGGTGTGTGTGTTAAGCTCCAGGTCAGCGCGGAAGCGGATTTCGCTTTCCAGATCTTGTTGTATTCTCAGGCTGCATTGTGAATTGGGTCTGGGTTAGGGGTTAGGGTTCTAAAGTTTAGGGCGGAAATTAAATGGGGTTTGGAGGGTAAGGGCTGGGGCTTGCGGGTATAGGTGTTGGGGGTTTGGGTTTTTGCGCTGTGAAGCATATTGGGATGTGTGGGGATCTCAGATGGCATATTGGAGTTCGGGATGTTCAGGGTTTCTCAAGTACAAGTACTCCTTTTAAAGTTTAGGGGCTTCAGAGTCGCCAATATATGTCAGCAACAACAACAAGTACTACTACCACTGCTGCTACTGCTACTGCTACTGCTACTCTTATTCCTACTCCTACTCCTACTCCTACTACTACTACTAATTACTACTGCTGCTGCTGCAACAGCAGCAACAACAACAACAACAACAACAACTACTACTACTACTACTACTGCTACTGCTACCACTGCAGTTGCTACTGCGCCGCAGCAAATTAAGTACTCTGCTGCTGCTAGTGCTTTGGCTCCGGCTGCAATTATGATAAACCTTCCTATTACTACTACGACTGCTACTTCATGATCTTCTACTTCCTTTTACTCCTGCTGCTACCACAAGTGCTGCAGTACGTGAGCCCTAAACCCTAAACACCTGGTATGGTCACCATAATGACACCAATCCAGCAGCCTGAAACCTCCAAAACCTTAAGCCCGACCCTCTGCCCGAACCCTTGCTTACCGATGTTCCAGGCACTTCTGCACAAAATCCTAAGGTTTCAGATTCTAGGTTCCTCGGTGGCCCTTAACGACAAGGGTGTTCTTTTTCCTAATGTTCAGTTTTAATAAGGAGACCGCAAAATAAGAAGGGAAAAAGGGTCCTACTGGGGTATCTAAAGTTCTTAACACTTGCTCTCACACCCCTCGACCCGGGCCTCGTTGAAGCCCATTGCCACCAACCTTACACTTGCCGGAAATTGGGGAAATTGGGGTCGAGGCTTTTCAGAGATTGCAGATTTGGGGTGTTTAGGAGTGCCTTTTCTGGAAATTGGGCAGGCGGGGGTTAAGGGTTTAGGAATTTGGTGTTTAGGCTTTAGGGAGGTCTGGGTCTAAGGGTACCTTATTGGCAATTGGGGATTTAGGGGTTGAGGGTTTAGGGGGTCTGGGGGGTTGAGGGTTCAGGGGGTCTGGGTCTAGGAGTTCAGGGCTGTTCAGGAAACTTGGGGGGGAGTAAGAAGTTCTTGAAGGATACGTGCAAACCACCTATGCAGTGTGCAGAGCAAGCAAGCTCTGCAGAGTTATAGTATACTATAGTAAAGTATAGTATATTGTAATAGATTATAGTAACCTTAAACCCTCGCTCGGTAGGACATCTCTGACACCGTAGGATCCAAACAATGACCCCCGAAAAAACAGTGGCCCCAATAGAGGGTTTAGGGTTTCGGGCTTCGGGGCCCCAATACAACATTGGGGAAATCTTGGAATGTATGCGTTCCCTTACTACGGTTTAAAGTTTAGGTTCAGGGTTTGGGTCCGGATTTCCTTAGTGATTACCTACCCCAATCTAGGCGTAGCAGGGGACCGTGAATAGAAAGCCAACACAGCGTGCCGCTTTCAAGGGGGTCCAGTGCTTAGGGTTTATCATTCGGAGGGCCAAAGTTATAAACCCCGCAAATCCCAAACGCGCACGAAACCAAACCCCAAATCTTCTGCCCCAACCCCCTGAAACCCTAAACCCTGAACCCTAAACCCTAAATTCCAAAATAGCCCTAAAACCCCAAATTTAACCTTAATGTAGCAACCCTAGATAGTAGTCTCCATCTTATTTTCCGTCATCCAATACAACCCCAGTATTCTATACCCTAAAACCCTAAACCCCCTAAACCCTAAACCCCCTAAACCCTAAACCCCTCTAAACCCCCTAAACCCTAAACCCCCTAAACCCTAAACCCTAAACACCCTAAACCCCAAACCCCAACCTTAATGTTCCCCCCTAAGCCCGGGCGGCTGGTCCACTCGCGGATCCGACTCCGCGGCCGCTGCCGAGGTTAGCATCTGAGCAGCCTGGCGGCTCCGAGGGTTTAAGGGTTTAGGGTTTAGGGGGTTAGGGTTGAAAGGCTTAAGTTTTTAGGGTTTAAGGTTTGAGCTGCCTGGCGGCTCCGAGGTTCAACAGGATTAGGGTTTAAGGTTTAGGGTTAGGGTTTAAGGTATAGGTTTTTGGGTTTAAGGTTTAAGGTTTAGGTTTTGGGGTTTAGGGTTTAAGGTTTATAAGGGTAGGGTTTAGGTTTTTGGGGTTTAAGGTTAAAGGTTAAGGTTTTGGGGTTTATTTTACTTAGGGTTTGGGGTTACATGGCGGTCATATTTGGGTATTACATGAGCCTTAATCTCAACTCCTTGAAGGGGTTATATAGGGTTTAGAGTCTACACTCCTTAAAGAGGGTTATATAAGATTCAGGGTCTAAACAGTAAACTCCTTGAAGGGGTTTATGTAGGTTTAAGAAGCAAATCATCCTTGCCAGGGCCAAATTTCCCAACTTTCCCGTGGCTGCGTCATCAACTGCTCCGTGTTGCCAACCCGTCCTCCATGTCCTGCTCGCTGCATGCCGCCATTTTTGAGGCCTCCTCGAAAAGCAATGAAAGTCTTCGAGCCTTGCATCGCGAGACGGGTATAAAGTCCCCGCACACCAGCAAATTCTACCAGCAGGTAGCATCTCAGAGCGCGGCTTCACGGCGGAAGAGTATTGTGTGCAACTGCCCACTGAAAAGGAGTTAGATAAGGGAGTATCTAGGGGACTTTCATAAGGGTTATCAGCGAGGATGCTCGGAGTTTGGACGATGGCTCACATGATTTTATAAGGAGAAATCCCTTCATAGCAGCTTTAAACAACCCTTCACCCCTGACATTAAATATGACCCCCAATACGTGAGGAATAGTCAGTATGTTGGAGGTCGGGAGATGTTTAATGTTAGTGTGAAGCGATTGTACTGCAGGAGCCCGTGGAAACTCTAGGGACGGTCTATTTGGATCTGGAGATTCATGGGTTAGGAAATCAGGGCGGCACTACGGCTTGGGGCTTGGGATGGAGGGATTTGCAACATGTATTCTAGGGACTACTCCAGAGCATACTTAGGGACCATACTATAGAACTGCACGGAGTTGGTTTAGGGCTTACACCTTGAACCCTACACGCTGACTAGTCTTGTGAGGTTGGCAAACTCTGAGCTGGCACCCTAAAGCCCTAAACCCTAAAATCCTAACCCCTTGAACCTAGAACCCTAAACCCAGCACTCTAAACCCTGAACCTTGCAAACCTTGGACCCTAGGGTTTAGGGCTTAAGGTTTAGGGTGTAGGAATTAGGCTTAAGTTAGGGCCTAACAAGCAAATTTGCGTTGTGACAACATCCGTTTATTCACAGCTGCACTCCTCATCAGTTGTTTTTCCAAAATGGACGGGTCTCCGTTTGGGCCCTCGCACGCGCACTTCTGATTGCAGCGTATTATGCATATGTTAGGGGGACCTAAAGTTAAGTTTGAAAAGTTTTGAGGTTAAGGGTTTGGGGTTTAGGGGATTCTTTATGGAGGGTCTGGGCAAGAACATGCCCTCCTCCCCGCGCCGAATGAGCCCAGTACTCTGGTGACGGGAGAAGGATAAGCCTACCAATCCAGACGTGGAGGCACAAAAGAACCCCTACAAAGACTGCTGTCTTTTCGAATTCAATTGGCTAAATGGCTCCCTGCCATGTTTGCTTTTGGGAACGCATCAGGGCTTCCCGTCTATGGATTCTTCAGGCTTCCGCAGACCCTCTAAAGGATAAAAAGAAGAGCCTCATAATAATCCCCGAATTTCTCCCATGTATTCATGGAGTCCCATGAGGGATCCTTCATGGGGCTTGGGTTCCCTAAACCCTAAACCCTACACCTGAAACACTAACATCATGGCTTAGGCCGCCCACCTACGCTGGTGGGCGGCGCCTATGCCCCTCAACATCGATACCACAAGCCGACCTACCTAGCCTCAGCACAGCCACGGGTATAGTAATTAGCCCTATGAAGTGGAGCCGGTTGTCCATGAAACCAGCACTGGTCCCCAAAACGTGGGAACCCTGAACACCACTCTTAATTCTGGCATCTCCAAGCCTCTCCCAGTCGCAGGCCTTCTCAGAGGCATTTTCAAATGCTTCCAAGGGCATGCGGGGCCCCGAGACCTTGCCATAAACAAGCCCCTCCTAGATGCCTTCAATAGATCCCCAGCACACCACCCGCAGCAGCATTATGGGCCGGTCAAAAACAAGCTTGGATTGTAGAAGGTGCTTGCTGCAAGCATTGGTTTTTGTTGTTGACCAAGATGGTCCGACGTGAGTTCAGGAATAGGTTAGAGTGGTTTGGCCGCGTGGCACAGCATGGGGTGGGTAAATGTGTTAGATGGCCAGCCGCGGTCAGGCCACAGTAGCATGTCGCACAGCACGACACACTCGAAGCGACCCTGTGGCATGACTATCTCTGCTTCAGCGCTATATCACAGCAAACTCTGAACACCCAACTCTAGATCTTAAACCCTAAACCTTAGACTCCTAAGCCCTAAAACTTAAAACCTTAACACCTTAACCCTCAACCTGAAGCCCTAAACCCTAAAACCTAAGATGATTTGGATCCAACCTGCTCCACGTCGCCGCCGCAGTCGACTAAAGCCATGCGCGCAGGTTCCTCCCGACTTCTCTTACAATACTTCCTAATTCCTGAACCTTAAAACCCTAAGCCCTAAAACCCTAAACCCCAAATCCTAAACTCTAAATCCCAAACCCTACGCCCTCAATCCTAAGTCCGAAACCCTACATCCTAGACCCTAAATCCAAAACCCCGGGCTTAGGGTTTAGTGCAGTGAAGACGTGACTACCCAAACCGCCCCAAGCCCAAGCAGCTAGAAGCTCTTGCTTGAAGTTTAAGGTTTAGGGCCAATGGATACACTGGGTTGCTGTTAAGGAGCTTGAATTATGTGGGTATTTAGGGTTTAGGGTCTAAGATTACCGTCATATGGGTATACAGGGATAGTGTTTCCTTCTTGTAATTTAATTTAAGTTCCTTCACAGCAAGCCAGTTAGGCGATGGTAAGTGTTGTGTTGGAAAAGTTATGCGGAACGAATTCAACGCAACTCGCAATTGTGTCGCGGCACAGGCCTTGGCCTTGCGCGGCTTGCGCGCCTTCAATTGGCAAGGCGCCTTCGCACGCGCCGCTTGCAACCGTTGTGCGTTCCGGACTTGCATATCGTATCGAAACAGTTGGCTGGCCGAGACACTTCCCGACTTCTTACCTAGAAGGGCAAGTGGCCTTGGGTTATGCTGCGCCTTCTTCTTTCCCATGCTTGCCCAATCTGTAAGAACTTACAGGTGCTTGAAAGGGAGTAAGGCAAGGTATATGAACAAGGATCTTCTGAGGGTTTATATAGGGGCCAAATTCTAAACCCTAAACAGAATATCCACTCCCCGGCTCCAACTTAAGCATGGTAAGCTGAGGGAACACTGGAGCCAGTTGAGGCACAACCCCTTCATACTGATATGAAACACCCCCCCCAATATCAAAGATCTCCCTCACCATATAAAGGCTCTTACGGGGAACATGTCACATTAGGGGCTGGGGGTGGGGATGTGTAACACCGTACGAAGGATTCCTTCGCCAGAAGCCTGGCTATGCCAAACACTCCTTGCTGTCATCGCAGGCTTAATCCAAGTGAAATTAAACCCCACCGCTCTTGATGATAAGCCCCCTTCCCTCTCATAATAACACATCCACCCAAAAACACAACGCCATTATATCTTAAGGGGAAGATTCATCATTTGTGGGAAGAATGGTGGTAATTAAGGGAAGGTGGTTAGAATACCAACTTGGATGGTAAAGGCTGGCGGTTAGAATACCAACTTGGATGGTAAAGGCTGATCAGCCCCTTGAATCTGTGCACCCCACCAAACTGTAACCCTAAACCCTAAACTCTAAACCCTAAACTCTAGACCCTAAACCCTAAACCCAAAACCCTAAACCCTAAAACGAATCTTTTTTCAGGTTCTGGGCCTCCTAAAGCCCTTAAGGCTCACTCCTTACCTGAAGGCTCCAGGTACATACCTCAGGAGGACCTCCCCCACCCTTTGATAGTGATATACTAGGACTATAAGAGGACTCTCATACCATTACTATTATCCCTTACAGTCTGTGGGAACCGGTCGTTTTCCTGGCCACGCT
>CAJNIZ010000695.1:0-20433 GCA_905231905.1 Symbiodinium pilosum | reverse complement strand
TCTACATTGGGGTCCCCTAATTTTGGGAAATTACCATATACATATATATGAGCATATAACGATGCTTCATCCCATTTATGTAATGAGGGGACCCCAGCCCACCAAAGAAGGACCCCATCATTACCATACCGTTGATTGAGGAAATCTTGCATGACCTACGGTGGCAAGCTTACATGGGTGGTTGTCAAAATTATGGTCCCTTTTTGGGTCCCTGCACCTACTACTTAGGGTACCCAAAAAGGGACCATAATTTTGACAACCACCCACATAATTCCCCTCCATCAACGGAATGACCCTGGTGGTTTAGGGTTGAGGGATGTTTAGGGTGTAGGGAGGTTTAGGGTTTAGGGATGTTTAGGGTTTAGGGATGTTTAGGGTTTAGGCTTTCAATAGGCTGCGCTTAAAGAGGCGTGTTGCTTGCGTCCTGCTTAGGAACTCCAGCTACAATCTACTTACGGCCATGCTTCATAGATTCTGAGGACCTATACAAGGGTTTTAGCTGCAGGTGGTAAGCTGGTTAGCAGCAACTCCTCCAAGCTTCTTTTTAGGGTATAGGGTTTAGGGTTTGAGGTTTAGGGTTTAGGGTTGAGGGTGAAAAAGTGTTCTGGAAGACTACCATATGGGGGGGTTGTCAAAATTGTGGCCTTTTTCTACGTACCCAAAGCATTAGGGGCCGCATTAAATTAGGGACCCACAGAAGGACCGTAATTTAACCACCTACCATACGTCACCCAAGAGAGACCCTCACCTTCAATAGTAGCTTCCATTTTCTTTTCCATTATCCCCAAATAATCTCTGTATAACCCTCAATAATCCCTGTATAGCCCTTAAGAATCCCTATATAACTATTTAACCCTTAATAATCCCTATATAACCGCAAAAATCCCTATCTAACCAGTATTAATCCCCATATAACCCTTAATAATCCATATATAACCACCCTCACAGTCAAAGGCGGTAGAGCAGACTTGTGCGCAGACACAGTCGACTCTTGGATTTGCTCGAAGTTTCCTTCTGTAAAGGGTCCTAAAATAGTCCCCCTTAAGGAGATAGAATATGGCTTGTGGGATATTAGAATAAGAACCCCATATACCCCATATTCTATCTGCTTAAGGGGGACTATACCCACTATCAAGATTTAGGATTCAGGAGTAGGGTCTGGGGTTTGAGCAACACCTACAGTACAGGTGTCGGGTAAGCATTTGATTAGTAGACACTTGGACCCTTAAAAGGCTTGCTTAAGACTGGACCCGCGCATCAGCGAGGGGATTCTGGTAACCCCCACCACCCCGGAATGAGGCCCCAGTGACTATCATATGAAACTCATAGGGTCCTTATTCTGGGGGCCCTGACCACATGTACTAGACTCCTTAACACTGGTTCCAGAGGGGATTATAATGGGAGTATTATCGGGGTTCCCCCTAAAGGGGATACTGGGAGTTTAGACTACAGACCACCTTTGTTTGTTGTAGTCTCCGTCCTGTTTCTGAATTCGGTAGGACTTGTCATGCATCTGAATCCCAACCCTAACTGCAGCGGGCTTGCGATTAGGGTCTAGGGTTTGCGGCTGAGGGTTTAGGACCCTAAGCCCAAAGCAGCACGCTCTTCTGAACCTCTCCACCCTTATCTCCAAGCCCTACCCGCTTTCAATCTTAAGCCCTGTGCTACAAATTTGGTGAGGCCTAAACGAACTCCGAGATTACACCCTGTAGCTCTAGCATCCCAGACAGGGGCCCCTACCCTTTTCTTGGGTCACAAATGTGAGTTCTTCGTTGGGTTCAGGGTTAGGGGTTTAGGGTTTAGGGTTGGGTGGGTTTAAAATTAAAATGTACGGCACTACGGTCAGAGGGCCATAATAGGAGCCCATAGTTCCAGCCTTGTAGCCCTACAACCAAAAAGAAAAGAGTTGCTTCCAAACAGCCCTGTACTTGCTAGTGCTTAAGGGGGCGTGGGGAAGTGATTATAGGTAGCATTATAGGGGTATGCAAGAGAATCATGTGAGGATTATTTTACGGATCCACTCCCCCACTCTCCCTTAAGCACCAGTAAGTTTTTGCAAGGGTCGTTAACTAGGAATGAGGCGGTTTGGGAACAGCCATTTCATGTCTGGTTATTTGGCTACCCAGATCAACCCTAACCTCATCATTGGTAAGATGTCCCGAATATATTTGTTCTGTAAATACCTTTTAATTTAAGCCCCTATAGTAGTTGTTTAGGTTTGTATTGTAACTTTGGTAATTACCCTTGTAACCCCCTGCATGTCCCCGTTTCCATTGCATGCGCCATTTTCTTTTCCATATGCCTTTACCTCATACCCTAAAAATGTTTACGTATAAATCTATGTACGTATATACCCCACTATAATGTAGTAGGTTTCATTCTCCTATTCATTATTCCCTGAACCTGGCTCCTGAACCCTGAACTCCTATACATTATGGGTTCCCAAGTAACCCCCCTCTATACAACCCCCCCCCTCTATAGGTTCCCTCCCTCAATTACGGTTAGTTAGTGATAACTAGCCCTAAACCCTAAACCCTAAACATCATGGGTTGCCCAAGTACCCCCCTCTATACTACCCCCCCTCTATGGGTTCCCGCCCTCAATTACCCCTAAACCCCTAAACCCTAAACCCTAGCTATATACCCCTTATGGTAGTTTCCATTTTCTTTTCCATTACACCATATATAACCCTAAAACCTCAAACCCTAAAACCCTAAACCTTAAACCCAACCACGGTAAGACCCCAAAGCTGTATGCTAGACCTAAAAGGCCCTTGGGGTTGTAAAAAAAAAGCCAACCAAGGTGGTCTGGGGTTTTCATCCACAGGGCCACAGTGCACGAGGAGGGCGAAGAGCCCATCACTGCACTCGGCGTCGGCCGCACGCAGGAGATAAAGACCACTTCAAATTAGGGCTTAGGGGTTTGGGGAGTAGGGTTTAGGGGTTTAGGGTTTCGGGATTAGGGTTTAGGGGCTTGGGGTTTAGGGTACTATAATGCAGAACCGAATGGCAATGAACATGGAAATTGAAAGAGCAGCTGGGATTATGTAGCGGTTTAGATGAGCTACGAACCGTCAATATTAGGCTTTCCAAAGGACCATGAAAGGTGGACATAGGGGGTTTAGGGTTTAGGGTGTAGGGTTTAGGGTTTAGGGTTTAGGGTGTAGGGTTTAGGGTTTAGGTCCTGTTGGTAGCTTAGTATCGTCCCTAATATACTCCATAATAAGGACCCATGTCCCTGAAGTATACGGGAAACTATGTGCATAGACTTTCGCTAACGGGGCCTCTAGATACCCTAGGGAGATCCTGGGGCGACAATCTTACTTTTGGGTAGCGAGGAAGGAAGGAATGGATCCTTATAGTAGGGTTATATACCCGGTTACAAATTACAGTAGTTCCATCTTCTTTTCCATTTCTTCCCTGAACCCTAAACCATTATAGTAGTTTCCATTTTCTTGTCCATTATCCCTATATAACCCCTATATACTACAGTAGTTTCCATCTTCTTCTCGATTATCCCTATATAACCCTAAACCCTAAATCCCCAAGGTGGACCTCAAACCTTCCATCTTCTTTTCCATCTCTGCATTTTTAGCGAAGCAAAGGCCAGGCTTACAAGATGATGGGAGGGCAACCTTGAACCGCGAAATCAAAAAAAGCATTCAGTAACAGTTGGATAATATGGGAATTTCCCAAAATTCGGCGTACCTTTTTGCGGGTCCCTATATTAAGGATTATAGTATTTGGGGGTCTATGTTGGGGCTCCCCCTATTTTGGGAAACTACCATATGTATAATATAGCTATATGTAGCCCTTAATATGACCCCTAGTACAGACTGTTGCTGGGTGGGGGGCAGTACCCAACGTACAAGTACATGAGGGTTTCCGGAAATCATAGGTCCCTACTTGGGGTCCCTATACAAAGGATTGAAAAAGAAAATTGGATATGGAGGGATAAGACTTAATTTTATGGATACCACCTCATCCGCCCTCAAAACTAAGTGAAGGAGCATCGAAAGAGGGCCGCGCTGTTAGCTCTGGTCGCCACAGCTTGCTGCTTGGGCAAGGAGACTGGGATAGGGGTGTAGGGTGCCCCGGGGCTTACCCCCTAAACCCTAAACATTAAACCCTAAACCCTACAATACTCCCTTACATATCACATTACGTGGGGTTCCATGTGAGTTTGTGGGAGGGCCGAGGAGGCCCCAGGTGAGTAGCTATCAGGTGCGTAGCCCTAAAGGAAGCCTATATGAGCTACTGGTGGGTTTAGAGTTAGGGTTGGTACAGTCTTAACTTCTGAAAGGGGGTTATGTATAGGGGACTATATATAGGGGAATATTACATGGATTCTTAAGGGGGATTCTAGGAGTCTAGAGAGAATGGCCCATTTGTTAGACCTCATACACACCTTTTACCCTCATACGAGCCCAATATGGGGATACTAGGAGTCTAGAGAGAATGGCCCATTTGTTAGACCTCATACACACCCTTTACCCTCATACGAGCCCGAGCCCAATATGAGCCTTTTGGGGATAAAGTCCCCCCTAAGTAGATAGAATATGGGGGTATATGGGGATCTTATTAACATGTACCCACAGCCATAGTCTATCTACTTAAGGGGGACTTTTTCCCTGTATAACGCCAAATATACTATAGTAGTTTCCATGTTCTTTTCCATTATCCCTATATAACCCTAAGAAGCCGCAAGATATTGTATCTACTTAAGGGGGACTATACCCCTAAACCCTAAATAGTAGTTTCCATTTTCTTTTTCATTATCCCAGTATAACCCTATATTCTATTTACTTAAGGGGGACTATACCCCTAAATCCTAAATAGTAGTTTCCATTTTCTTTTCCATTATCCCAATATAACCCCTCTATTCTATTTACTTAAGGGGGACTACAACCCCAATATATACCATTACATAATATTGCAGTTTCCATTTTGTTTTCATTATCCCTACCCCAATAATTTACCCTATATGATTCCCTGTATACTACCCACCTGTGAGGATCCTTGACCTTGTAGTGATGCGCGCTCGATTCCCCACTAGGGGGACGCCCAAAGTCCCTACCCTCTCGGAAAATAACATGGAAATGGAAACCCAAAAAGGGCCCTATAAAGACTACAGTCCGTTTAAAGGGGGGCTATATGGGTTTCCATGTTAGTTTGGGGGAGTGTACTTTGCTGACAGCCACTGGAAACGTCGTAGACACAACTCCGGCCACACGTGGACCTCCCCTAGCTAGCAAGTATCTGGGCTGTTGTTAAGGAACTTAAATTGAGATATTATAATAAACAAATTCCATTTTTCACTGGTATGTACACATATTATGGTCATTTGATTTAAGTTTCTCAATTCGCAGCAACCCAGATATGGGAAAGGCCATCCAAGAAGGCAAGGGTTGTGGAGCAGCCTGAGCTTGTTTGGCCACTCGGCGTACTCAGGAGCCTCCGATAGCATGAAGCGTCTGTAGCTGGGAATGAAGGAGTGGATCCTTATAGTAGTCCTTATATAACCCAGTATAGTAGTTTCCATTTTCGCTTTCATTCCTCCATTCCCAGCTAAACAAGGGTCAGCTACAGGGCTATTGAAAGCCCCATCCAATCCCTCCATAGGGTCTAATAAGAATCCCCATGATGCCCGTATAATCCTTCTACATCCCTTGGGGTACGAGGGGTCTCGTCTGGTTTTAGGTTCTAGGAATTCAGCTTTCAGATTCGAGATGTACCTGAAAAGCCAGCAGCCCATGATTATAGTCAACATTCCCCTTATTTCCTACCACTTTGGGTTCGGCCAGTCCATGTTTTCTTCGGTCAACCCCCTAAACCCTACACCCTAAGCTTTCCAGATGCGGTTGGGGGCTTAAAGTTTAGGGTTTGCCCTCCCAACCTCGCATCAGCATCCTCCAACTCTATACACTAACCCTAAACCCTAAAACCGGACCCCTAGAATCCTTTATAACCCTGCTAGACCTTAAACCCAAAACACCTTCAGTTTTAGGGCCCTATAGTATATTTCCTTATAAGAAATCCTAAAACTGAAGGTCTTTGGGGTCTAAGGTAAGCCCTATAATCCTCAACCTTCAGCCCTCACAGCCGAATCTCGTAAGCCCTAAAACCCTGAACCCTCAACCAAAGAAGCCCGAACCAGGTCTTTTGGGGTCTAAGGGATCGCTAAGGACCCCGCTTTAAGAAATCCACTACTGGGGTGCTGTTAAGGAACTTAAATTAAGTTACGATAATGGGTATATATAGTAAATAATAGGGTTTCCCCAATATCGTAACTTAATTTAAGTTCCTTAACAGCAACCCAGACTACCCTGCGGTCTTTCGTGGTCCCTGCAAGCTGGCCAACTATTGAGCTTGCATTCTTCACCCCACCCCCCCTAAACTGGTTTTAGGGTTTTAGGGCTTTAGGGTTTTAGGTTTTAGGGTTTAGGGTTTAAACCCTAAACCCTAAACTGGGTTGCAGTTCAGGAACTTTGAATTGAGCTACCGGAAAAAATGGGGTCTCCTAATATCGGTCATTTCATTCGAATTCCTTACCAGCAAAGCAGCAAAGGATCCTTTGAATGAAATCTCCCAATACTCCCTAGGGTTCCCCAATGTAGTAGTGGGATGTTTAATTTTTGGGGAGGTGTGATTCCATGTATCAAACGCTAAACCCCTAAACCCTAAACCCAAACCACCCAGAACAGGAACCTTGCGACGCCTACCTTCAAGAGGTGCCACACGGGTTAGGGTCTGGGGTTTAGGGGGGTTTGGGAATGCGTTGAAGGTTAGGGCACCCTAAACCCTAGACCTTTAAGCCCTTAACCCTAAACCCAGTTCTTTGTTTTTTCGTCGGCTTGAGGGTTCTCAGTTTGGGCTTGGAGGCTTAGGCGGAATGATTCCAACTTCCAAGTTCACCAATAACTTGACGTGTTTAAGACAAGCGGCATGGAGATGAAACATAGGAATATATACATCTGCATGTGTATATACAGATAGATGACAATGTATGGAGGATTTCTTGCGCCACCCTGGAGCATCTGAACTGTTGTAATTCCTGGGATTTGGGAGGCTTGGCCCAAGGTCTCCTCCATCAACGGTACGTATATACACTCACCATATGGGCTATAGTCTAAACTCCTTGAGAGGTTTAAAAAAGCGGTGGATCATATAGCGAACTCCTATAGGGACTAGTAAGGGAGGGTACTAGGAGTTTGGCTCATAGGAAGGACGTGTTTTGGGTTTGCAGTAGAGCTTGCAGTAGCCACTAAAGGCGAAGGGTTGAGAGTTACCTGTACTCATGTGAACTCTACGATGCTTGGGCAGCGTATGTGAGCCAGGTGAGCGATTGTCTGTAAACAGCTGTGCCCAGGTCTTAATGAGTCCTACTTCCTTCCCTCATCAGAGGATGTTTTTCAGTGGAAGTTTTAGGCCCAGCCCCCCACCCCCTTGTACGGGTCATGTGATCATCATGGAATCCTCAGGTTCTGGGCTGGGGTCCAAAATCCCCTTAATCATCAAACTCTCCCCCACACTCGTCCATTCAGCGATTCTGAAAAAATTGAATTTGTTTCCATTGGGGTACATGTTAAGACTTCCAAGGTTGGGTTGTTCAATAGCACAGGGCCCAGAAGCCCCAGATGAGACATGGGGGGGGTCGCAACATGGCCGAAAGGCTCTGTAGGGAGTACGAGAATATTTGGGGTACTCATTGGGATCCCTAAACCAGGCCTAAGCCCTTAAGGGGGTTACTTTGATCAACCCCCACATGTCAGTTAGAAACTCTCCGGAGCCTACCGTAGAAGCCTGACAAGTATTAAAGGTACCCAACTTATTACTTAGATGATGGTCCTAGATTCCTCATTCATTTACGGTCTACGGTGACTCGAAAGGACCTTAACCTGATGGAGCTAATCATTCAGGTCCCTTTTGTAATCTTGGCATCCAAATGGGGATGCTCGAGGGGGCAGTACTGCATCATTTCTGCGGGCATGGGCATTTCTGATAAGAAGCCCCTTAACCCGAAGCCCTCCATCCTAAACCCTCAAACCTGAATTGCTACGTAATTATCACTGATTAGCATTATCCACATGGTGAGATCCTGTGGTGTTCAGGGCGCCCGTGTTGGAGAAATCTCCATACCGTTGTGCATTGTATGGCCTATGGCTTAGGGTTTAGGATTTATCTTTAATGTTTAGAGTTTAGGGTTTAGGATTGTTAGGGTAGGATTTAGGGCTTTGGATTCAGGATCTCTCTCTCTCTCTCACTCCACTGAGAAAGGATTCAGGATTTGGGGTTTAGAGTCTGGGCTGGGGCTCGCCCAACCTAACATGAAGGGCCAGACGCAGCCTGCAAAGACTTGTGAGTATGGAGCGCGGGCATGTGCTTGATAAGATTTATACGAGCTATAGGGGGGTGTCCCAAAATTAGGGGTACCCTTTTGGGGGTCCCTATAATAGGGATCATAGTATATTGGGGTCCTCCTATTTAGGGACACTACCATAGTCTAAAGTCCTCTATAGGGGCTTATATAGGGGACTACTACAGGGGTTATTAAGGTGATACTAGGAGTTTAGACTACAACTCACATGCTAGATAACATTGATGGACAGCAGATCCCTAGAGGTTTAAGTGTTACTTTTGCGCCTCGGCCGCAGGCTACGCGGGCGGCGGGTAAATCCTGAAATCTAAGCCTTATGTCAGGGGCCCACATGGTAAGTCCCCGCATGAAATTCCTTTGACTTGTAGTTGTACTTGGAGGGTCAGGGGGACTTAGTAAGCAGGTTAATAACCCTCATATCCCATATAGTAACCCCAATTATCCCATCATTACCCCCTGACCCTCTAAACAGGGATCATGTTTTGCTGTTTGCAGCGGAAGGCTGGATTCGGATCATACCTTAAAGCCCGCAGGACTGAACCCTAAAACTATTTGAGCTGTAGTCTAAACTCCTTTAAGGGGGTTGCATACGGGGATTATACAGGGGACTACTATAGAGGTTATTACGAGGGGATACTGGGAGTGTAGACTATGGCTCATATTACAGCTTGAGAGCTGTCAATTCCAAACGCCTGAGCCCAAGCATCGCACGAAGCTTTCCATGCCCTGAAGGTAGTCGACGCAGCCATGGAAACTTCAGCGTGTCTTAGCCGCAGTGGTTCAGGGTGAGGGGCGCGAGCATGGGGTTACTAAGTCAATTTAGCTGGATGTAGGATTGAGGTCTATAACATCACAAGATATGGGAGCTTATCCAGCATGACCCTCTAGAATCCCACATGAGAACCCCATAATCACTACGTACCCCTGCGGGTCCTGGAGGTGCCTTGTTCGGAATCTCCCGATGTACTAACGTTAAGTGAGTTGAATGGAGTGCTTTGGTACCGCTTCCACTGAGTAACTGTCTACAATAAGGGTAATATTGATATTAAGTCTTCAGAGAGAGAGAAAGAGAGAGAGAGAGAAGAGCGAGAGAGGGAGAGAGGGGGGCATATGTGCATAAATATGGCCAGGAGGGTATCCTTCCCAGTATTTCATAGCCACTGAGGATAATGTTCCTAAGAGCCTATCCTTTATATGTATATATATATATGTGTATACCCAAGTTCCACGTAGCGTACATACGCACCCATACGCCCTCCCTACATGTCGTAGCTTTTTGTCTAAACAAGGCCATATTAGGGCTTATTCATCTCAGTAGCGTTTATACATCCCAGCAGAAGGCTGTATAGAAAAATTGCACTCCTTCTTTCATTGAGAAAATATTCATAGGGAATCCCATTTGCTACAATGTGGGCGAAGGGAACTTGATATTTGGTATGCTCGTTCTGCAAAGTCTTGGCATCCAAGGAGTCTGGATTTTTTTTGGCAAGAACTGAAACCATTTCGATACCTCCGTATTTTCTTTTCGTCAATCTGGATTGTACTTGTAATAATGTTCCAATGGTTTCCAAGAGATACTATTGTGTCTCTAGCTGAAGAAGTCTCAAACCCTTGGCTCTGCATTTTCTTTACGAACCTTATTAAATTGGATATGGATTTGCAAGATTCTCTGATTATGGGCTCGTCATATTCTCTTACAAGAGACCCCTTATTGAACATGCTTCAGATTAAAAGGAAATCGCAAGTCCTGAGCTTCTTGTTTTCTGCTTACAAAACGTCGTACTACATTGACTTTGAATAAACCCCCTAAGAATTGTGCTCCAATTTCAAAAGAGGAATTCTCATATCCCCCTTACTACCGAATTCTGAAATCATGCGCTCCTGTTCGCTCTGTTTTCTATGTATAAACCGCGCACTCCAGGTATGCCAAATTTAAAAATCTTTTCTTTACATACATCATGAAGATGGTCTTGGACCTTTTCTCGAGAACCGCGTCTAAATCGCAAACCTGACGGCAGCCCTACCCCCTCCATCGTGGGAGATTACAGTAAACGCCAACAAATTGAAACATGCAAACAGAATGAATTCTACCATTTCGCCGCTTCCTCGCTGGGTATCTCCCAGAATATTTCCGTTCAAATCCTCGATTGCACCCCCGGAAATCCCCTTAACCCTGGGATCCTTATATACCTATTATTTATATCCTATATGCCCTTAAGGGTCGCTAGAGTTCCTTTAAAGGCGTCCCCCTCATGGCCCCTACAGATCTCTAGGATGCCAGGGGGCCCCCGATTTTGAGAGACTCTCAGGTCCTGGGCAGGAGGGTATTGATGTTCCAATTTTCTGCACCACCAACCTTGAACATTAAACCCTAAACCCCAAACCCTCAACCCAAGCCCCAAACACTAAACCCCAAATCCTCAACCCAAACCCTAAACCCCAAACTCTAAACCCTCAACCCAAGCCCCAATCCTCTAAACCCTAAATCCTAAACCCTACCCCTATTGTAAGTTTCAGGTCCATTGACGTGCCCAAGCCTGGTGAAAAGCGCAAAGCCAAGGCCCGCCAGAGGTGTAGGGTGGCAACTATTTCCTAAGGCTCAAATTGGTAGTTTCCCAGGGTAATTTAGGGTTTAGGGCTTAGGGCAGTTTAGGGTTTAGGGCTTTACATATGATAGTTTCCCAAATACAGGAACCCCAATATAGACCCCGATATACTAGAGTCCCAATTATGGGGACCCCCAAAATGGTCCCCTAATTTGGGGAAATCCTTAAATAGCCCAAAAGCCTTCTATAGTATAGTCTTTGGGCCCGAAAGCCTTGTTTTATGCGTCCTTAGAGCCCTAGCGAAACTGAGGGTTTACTTATTGGTTCTTAGTAGGGAATAAGGGAATATGTTCTATAGGATACCATGGCAGCATTGAATGCCAGGTTTGGGGTAAACGTATCCATGGAGCACCTCGTCAGCTGCGAGAATGATGCCAAAAAACAGTATTTCATGGTCAAAGCTCACGGCCACAAGTTGGGAATGCTGGTGCATGATTGTCGGGAGTTGGCAAGTGATACAGCCACCTTTGTCAAAACAGGCCGGGCGCGTGCCATTCCAACAGTGGACATGCTGGTGGTGGGGCCAAGCTGTGCCGATCTCCCCATCAAAAACAGGGACAAGGTTCGCTGTGTGAATTGCTTGGACCCAAATCACGAGGACTATGGCACTATAGTGAGGGTTTGCTTACTGGGGTCTAGGCTTTAGGGCTTAGGGTTTAGGGTTGCGGATTCCCAGTAGGGAATATGGGAATATGTGATATGGGGGTTATATTCCCTGCTAAGAACCAGTCAGTTTAGTATCTTGGGGTCTATCTTAGGGCTCCTTTCTTGCGAAAACTACCGTGTAAGGTCTGGAGTGCTTGGGAGGTTCGACGTTTGGGGTGCCAGAGTTGTTGTGGGTGTTTAGGGTGACCCAGACCCTGATTAATAAACCCCTTCCCTTTATAGGGATTATAATGGGGATCCTAGTCCTAGTATTAAGGCCCTTAAACGAAGGAGGTTTATTAATCATGGGTCTACATTGGTCGTGTTTTTGGGAGGGTTTCGAGGTTTGGGAAGTGTACTATACAAGGCCCTAGATTCCTTGTATTATTCCGGTACGGCTTAGGTCACGCCCTCCTACAGCAATCGCCCCTAGATAAAATACACCATCCAAAGTTTAGGGTTTGGGGCTTAGGGAGCTAATAGCGCCTTCATGTACCAACAATAAATAGTCCTTTGTGGTACGCATCACTGGGTGGAGGATTGGCCCAAGGTATGGGGTGCCTCAAATAGACCTTTACAAGAGTCATATTGATACTGCAACTCCTGAAGCCCCTCCAGTCGGTATTGTGGAGTTTTGGGTTCCTAGCATCCACCTTCATGGCCCTAGGGTTTAGGAGGTTAACGTTCAAATTCCTAGTATCCCCATTAGTAACTCTAGGGTGCAGGGTTTACAGTCTAAACTCCTGTATCCCCCCTGGATGTCCCCTATAGTAGTCCCCATATAGAAGCCCTATATAACCCCTTTCAAGGAGATTAGCTTATATATCTGGTCGCAAGCAACCACTTCCTGAAGAAAATCCGTAACCCTAAAACCCTAAGCCCTCTAAACCTTGATTCAGACAACCTCCACCCCCACCCCATGAGGATCCTTACCTAGGACGTGGTGGTTTTGGGAACGAGCATCCGAGGGTTAGAAGTATGGGCCCTTCAGATGGCCCTTGGGCCTTTAGAGGAGATCCTGGGGACCCTTAAGGGTACATATAGGGTGAAGGGTTTAGGGTTTAGGATGTAGGGTATTGGGTTTAGGGTTTAGAGCTTTGGGTTCAGGGTTTAGGGTATAGGGTTTAGGGTTTAGGGTATAGGGTTTATGGTTTAGGGTATATAGTAGGTATATAAGAATCCTAGGGTAAAGGGCCCATAGTAATTACGGACCCATGGTTTGAACCTTGCAATCATGTGATTTCTGGCTGTGCGTTTATCCAGGTTTCCGCTTTTGATTAGATTTAGGGTTGAAGGCTTAGGCTTTAGGGTTTAGGGCCACTTGCAAAGTCCTCCCTGGAGCCTTCGTTTCAATGTTAGGGTTTCCAAGAGGACAATGATATCGACCCTAACACTACATGTGCTATAGTCTAAACTCCTAGTAGCCCCCTTACTATCCCTGTAATAGTTTACAGACCCCCTATATAATCCCGGTCTCAGGAGTCTCAATCCTAAGCCCGCTCACATGGGGTTAGATCGGGGGGGATTACCCATGTATCCTTCCCTTGCACAGCTTTGAAGCTTGTATACCGGGGGGTTAGGATTCAGTGCTTCTACCATAGCAGCCAAACGTTCGTGGGTTACCCTACTACACCCCTTGATGCTACCTCCCCCCCTAGGCTCCCCCTCAAATTAACCTCAATTTCCCCAAATAACTTCATTAAGAGGGAACCTAGGGGGGGTAGTATGAAGGGGGGTAGTAGGGGAACCCATGAAACGTACGTTACTAGGAGTCTAATTTCTAAATCTTGGGGGTGTGCTCTTGGGGATAGCAACCGCAAAGTGTACCCTACATCCTTTATTTCCTAGACTTACTGGTTGTTGGGAGCCAACAGACACGCATGGATTCCTGTACAATCCCCAACAATATCGTAGTATCGATTTTCTTGTCCATTCCCTGAACCATTGGGACTGAATAGGAGCTTGCATTTTTCTCCATTCCTTCATTCCTACCAGCAAGTTAACTCTGACCCCAAGTCCCTCTAGCCCTATGAACCTCCACTTGTCATGTCCTATTCGATTTGCTTGTCCATGTGGCTCTTTATTCCCTACCCTACATGCTAGACCCGAAAACTGCAAAGCCTACACCCTAAACCCCAAGAAGTAAGCCCCAACTCAAACCCTTACAAACAAACTAAACCCCATATACCCCTATACAACCCTACATATCACCTTTACTTAAAGTGGCCCCAAACCCCAAACAAAACAGGGGCGAAGCAATGAGACGAAGATGGCTGACATCATCAACCGCTTGAATGAAGAGGCACTGTTTCGGGTCTAGGTTAGGATTTAGGGCTGGTGTAGGGTTTTGGGTTTGGGCTGAGCGGGGGAAATATTACAGCACATAAAGCCCGGGAAACAAAAAAACCTAGATTATAGGGTCTAAAATGTGGTGCAAGATTCCCTCCATCCACAGTAGGGTTGGGGGGTGTAATGTGTAGAACTTTACGTCTATTGCCTAGGGAATGGCACGTGGTTTAGGGTTTAGGGGTTTCAGGGATTCTTTCCCTAAACCCTTAACCCTAAACCCTTAACGGCGCTATAGGAACTCATCAGGAGGGAGACCGTTCGGTTTTCAGCTTTGTGCGAACTCAGGTTTCAAGTGTAGACCTTTGTCTAGGTTGCTATTAAGGATATTAACTTAAGTTTCCGTAATATGGATATATAATGGATGTGGTTTCCTTACTATAGCAACATCATCAATTAAGTTCCTCAACAGCAACCCAGTTGTTGCGGTTCTACATCTAGGAACCAGTTAAGCTCCTATAGCACAAAAGTCTACAGGAGTGCGCCGATGAGGAGTTGCTGTGTTTGGAGATGGGAAGGCTAAGCCTTTGTTGGTTTGGGCGTTTAAGCTTCGTGGCTTAGGCTTGGGGTGTAGGGTTTAGGGTTGAGAGCTGCGAAGGGCTCCTTCAACTATTTGGGTGGTTGTCAGAATTATGGTTCCTTTATGGATCCCTATTATAACACGGCACCTAATATTTAGGGTACCCAAAAAGGGGACCATAATTTTGACAACCACTTTGCCTTTCAAGTCTTAAGGTGTTGGGGTATCGGGAGGTTTTCCTTTGCTCAAAAACCTTTTTTTCAATTTGCACCCCCAAGCCCCAGATCGTGTTTTCTTGTGGCTTACATGATACAAGATTGAGAATTCAGGGTCTCCTTGAGAGTAGTGTCTCTAGGACATACAAACATCAATGTGTCTTCACATGAACAGACAGATTTGTATGCACATAAATACTTGTGTGCGTAGACAGGTATGTATATGAGCTATAGTCTAAAACCCTTAAAGGGGGTTATACAAGTTATATAGGGTACTACAGGGGGGACTACCCCTAAACCCTAAACCCTAGGGGTTATGAAGGGGGATACATGTTTTTTCGTGTTTTTGAAAATGCCGCAATTCAAAGACCCTACCTCGGAGGCACAAGCCGAAACCCTAAACGCTGGACGCGGTTTAGGGTTTAGGGTCCTAGATTATCATTGAATGATATGGTAGTTTCCCTAAATAGGGGGACCCCAACGTAGACCCCAATATTCTATAGTCCTTAGTACTATGGGGACCGCCAAATTGTACCCTCATTTTAGGAAGCTCCCATCCAATTTACGAGGTGGGTAGTACTCGAGGATCAGGGTGACTTAGTAAGTAGGTGAATAACCCTTACAAGCCATATACTAAGCCCAGTTATCATCCTCAGTAAGCTACTTAGTAATTCCCCTAAACCGTAGTCCCTAAACCTTGAACCCTAAATAGTATAGTAGTCCCCTAAACCCTAAACCCTAAGCTTTAAACTCTACATAATGTAGAAGCTTCCATGCTCCTTTCCATTACTAAGTCCCCCTGACCCTCGAAGTAGGGGTAACCATGAGTATAAAACTGGCAAAATGTTAGGAGTTGGTAGGGAACAAGGGAATATGTGATATAGGGATTATATGAAGGGATGACATTCCTTAATATGAAGGGATGACATTCCTTATTCCCTACCAAGCACCAGTAAGCTAAACCTTTGACCCTATCCTCAACGATCAAATCATATGATATATGGGCTATATTAGCCCTAAACCTTAACCCCAAATCCTAAACCCTAAGCCCTAAATCCTTGACCCTACCCCCAACAAGCAAGGAGGTTGCCGTGCTGAAGCAGCTGTGCTTCTCCGACGAAATGGAAGACGAAATGGAGGAGGCCTTGGATTTAGGGCTGAGGGTTTAGGGGTTAATTTTAAAGGGGAGCTATAGGGGTTATATACGGGTTGTATAGGGGTATACAGGTTTTAGGGTTTAGGGGTTTAGAGGTTACTTGGGCTTCTCCTAACCTTCCCTAAACCTCCCCAAGCCCTGAACCCAAATACTCTTCCCCTGGGCGCCCTCTTAACAAACCTAGCCTTCACTATCCTTGAATACCTTAAATTAAGACGGAACCCAGCAG
The DNA here is from genome assembly GCA_905231905.1 of Symbiodinium pilosum. Classification (NCBI taxonomy): domain Eukaryota; class Dinophyceae; order Suessiales; family Symbiodiniaceae; genus Symbiodinium; species Symbiodinium pilosum. The sequence continues at coordinate 4,340 of CAJNIZ010000695.1, read as the reverse complement.
GGTTGTTCAGATAGGATAGAAGGGGAATCCAAAATGATTGGTGAGACAATGGAATGAAAGGGATGACGTGGAGACTGTTGCACAGATCCATGAACCAGTAGCTGTGTTGAGAGTTTTCTCGTTTGTGAGTCCGTTGTGGGTTTTGTTGCGCGTTTTTTCTGGTAAGTATAAACCCTAAACCCAGGTGTATCAATGGGTGCAGCATTCCATTGTGGCATCATACAAATTGGGGAGTTGTCGGATCTGAATTTTCGAGGAGTACTCTTGACTCACTATTGTTTCCTGGTTTATAGGTGCAATGTTTCCCCCAGCACCCCGTAAGGTTCTCATGACCCTCCTAAACCTGCTCAGAGTTTAGGCTCACTGGGTTTAGGCTTACTGAATCCTAACACACATGCTTCGGTACTGAGCCCATAATCCTGTACAATCCCTATACATCCCTCGCTGGGCTGTGCTAGCCCCAAATGCTGGCTGCGCCTACTGTTCCTGTCAAAACCCTTCTGAATCGAATTAATCTAAACCTCAGATGTGGCAGAATATACAAACAAAATGCCAAAACCCTCATAGTAGTTTCCATGTTTTTCCATTATCCCTATATAACCCCCAAATAATCCTAATGTTATCCAACAATAAACCCCATTGGGACCCCTCCAAAGGTACACCTAAACTCGGGAAACGCCTATGTAGATTCTCTCTGAGGAGCTTCTGTCTGCTTCTTTTAACCTGCTATAGACCCCTTATGCCCAGCGAAATGTAGGGCAAGTGGTTTAGGGTTTAGGGTTTCAGCACCAACACTACCATGCTCCTCATTATGAGTACCTCTCCCAAAACAGGGACCCCCAATTTTTGGAACCCCTAAATCCTGTAAATCTTCATACTCGAGATACACCCCTATAAGCAATATATAACCCCAAACCCGAACCCTAAATTAAGGGGCCCGCATGTAATACCCAGAATCTCGCATCTGCTAAACCCGGAGCCGTTAACCCTAAACCTTGGGTTTTGACTAGGACCCATATATAACCTTAAACCCTGGCCCTAAATTAACCCTTTAAAGGGTACACCCCTTCATACCCCAGATATAGCCTATATAACCCTAAAGCCTAAATCCTGAACTCTAAGCGCTGACCCCTAAAGCCTAAACCCTTATCCCTTGAAGCCCTAAACCCTAAACCCTAAACCCCTAAACCCTTAAACCCCCAAGCCCTAAATCCCCAGAATCAGCAACATGACGCCCTCCCCCCCCGCCAGGTCGAAGTTGAGGAGCCTGTGCAGGCAGAAGAGGGAAGCGGGCTTAGGGTTTGGGGTTAGGGGGCTTGGGGTTTAGAGAGCTTAGGGTTTGGGGTTTAGGGGGCTTAGAGTGTGGGATTTAGGGTTTGGGATTTAGGGGGCTTGGGGTTTGGAGTTTAGGGTTTGGGGTTTAGGGGGCTTAGACTTCGGGGTTTCGGGTTTAGGGCGCTTAGGGTGTGGGATTCAGGGTTTAGGGGGCTTATGGTGTGGGATTTAGGGTTTGGGATTTAGGGGGGCTTAGGGTTTCGGGGTTTCGGGTTTGGGTTTTTGCGGGCAGTTTTGTCCGGTCATATAGGATTTAGGCGTCATACACCATAGTGTAGTTCAGGCGAAATCCATGACCAAACTTCCACGAGCTTTTGGAGTATAGGATCCCATGATGGAAACGAATTTGTTTCCCTGCCTGGGTGGTTCTGCGAACCTTGGGATGATTCTGCGACTTGCAACATGGTTCTACAAGACCAAGACATCACCATTGACCTTTGCAATCACCATGTGAGCTATAGTCGAAACTCCTTAAATAAGGATATATAGGGGATTATATAGGGGACTACTATTGGGCTTATTATGGGGGATACTCGGAGTTTAGACAATGGTTCATGTAGAGGCACCTCCTGGCGGCATCGATGCTTTACAACCCACAACTCATTTTCCCTTGACCGTTGCCCGAGTAAGGAGGCATGTGGGTCCCGAAATTCCAGTGTGGTCGTGCAAAATACCACGAGAAAAGCGTAGGGATGCAGGGGTCCCGAAAAAGGGGCCTGTTTCCTCTTCCTTTTGGAGGATCAGGATGACTTGATTGAGCCTCGAAGCACAAACAGCTAATTCAGTCAGAGGTTCATGTTTGGCTGTGCGTGGCAGTACCGTGTTCTAGCCAGCAGGGGTGCCAATCATGAGGAGTTCGCCAGCGCTTCTAGAGGAGATGATGCTGAAGTCCTATTCGGGGGCGCGAAAAAAGAAGCTGGCGAAAGCTTGAGAGCTCTGAATTTCAGGACATCAGAAACAAGAATCTGGAAGAATATACCTAACGAAACAACTAATCCAGCACCCTGAGAAGTAAACCCTCTGAACCCAAAGCCCTTAACCCTGTAAACACTAGACCCCAAACCGCAAACCCTAAACCACCAAAACGTAAACCCTAAGCACTAGGCCCTAAGGGTTCGCCCTATCTGTAAACCCGAAAGCCTACAGCTAAGTAGTCTGAACCATTTAAAGTCCCCCTTAAGTAGATAGAATATGGGGTATGTGGGGATCTTATTATGATATACCTTCTATCTACTTAAGGGGGACTAGAAGCATTAAATGTGAGCCACTACACTGGGGTTGCAGTGTATAGGTAACCCAGTTTGCCCAATACCCCTCTGTAAAGACGACCTGAGATCATGTTAGGGGCCCCTGTATCACGTAGGTATGTGAGCGAGCTATAATTCAAACTCCTTAAAGGGAGTTTATATGCGGAATTTATAGGGGTTATTGAGAGGGGATACTAGGAGTTTAGGCTTATGTCTCATATTAGAGGCCCCTGTATCATGCATCTCATACGCCGTAGTTGGTGTGTATTGCACTTTCTTGGGAGTCCTTAGCCCTGCCGAGCTTCTTATGTGGGAACCTGATAAGTGTAGGCCCCCCACCCTGGCAAACAAAAAGGGGAGCCCCTATAATGATAAGGCGCCAGAACGAATTGGGGATCAGGGGGATTCCCTAAACCCTAAACCCTTAAATCCTATGGCTCCAATTACAATCAATAAAGGAAGAGGAATCCTTCGGCTCCTATTGAATCCATACTTAAAGGTTCATGGGACTATAAATAAGGCAACTATACTTACAAGCAATTATATCCCCAGTTAAGGTACTTATAGCTATACTTACTAAGTCCCATGAACCTCCAAGTAAGGGCTTGCTCGGTAATTACAATCGAATTGACATCCTAGAAAATCTCTTCAAAATCAATCAAACTTTCCTTAGAATTACGGCAGCAAAAACTTTACTTTATTGGGAACCCCCAAATCGAATAGGGGGGCCACATTAATTTTCACAAAACTGTACTTTATTGGGGACCCCGCACTAAGCGGGATTCAGCATTAATCCACTCGAAGGCTCCTGGGTCTAGGGTTTTCTTGTTTAGAGGTTTAAGGTTTAGGGTTGGACTTAGTAACTGCTTATACTCGGGTTACACCTTTGCTTCAGTTAAGGTAGCCTTGTAAGGCCAGTAAGGACATTATATGTAATTGTGGGAATAGACAGCCCAGTTGCATGTCGTAATCTAAACCTTAAACACTATATATGCCCTCTGTACCCCAAAATATCCCTTATAAGACCCCAAAAGGGTACCCCTAATTATGGGAAACCCCTACAAGTTTAAGTTGCAAGAATTCCAGAACCCAGCGAGGCCGCGCCGATGCCGTCCCAGAAGCCTGCGCAAAAGCAAGGAGCAGTCTTTTGAGCTTCGAAGCCTTGACACCAGGATTTTTGGGACATCCCTTCAGAGGGTGTATACGGGTTTGATAGGAATATGCAGGGTCTAGGGCTTCTTAAGGTTAAGGGGATCTTGGGGCACATGGCATACTCATAGTTGGCATGCAGACCCCAAGGTCAAGGCCATATACCCGGGCGCCACGGTTGCCAAGGTGGAGGGTATGTTGGGTCAAAAACCCCCAACATATACCCTGTTATAATATAGCAGTTTCCTTTTTTTCCATTATCCCTATATAACCCCCAATAGATACCCTATTAGCCCTCAACTCTGAACCCTTTCCCATTCAGGCCTTCTAGTGTCAGCCATGGGGGTCCATAAGCCTGATTTTGAGGGTTTAGGGTTTAGGGTGAAATTTTAGGAGGACCCCCCACCCTGTAATAGTCTTTCGTTTCCATTTCCGGTGGGAGCAGGCTGATGCACTGCCCAAACCAGTAATTGTAAACGCTAGCGCGCGCCCGCCTCGGCTGGCCGGGCTTCCCACTGCAGGAACATGTAATTATAGATATACAGGTATTTAAGTTAGGTATATGGATACAGCCATATGCCTAATACATACACAATAAGACCCTAGAAG
>CAJNIZ010000694.1:15071-29300 GCA_905231905.1 Symbiodinium pilosum | reverse complement strand
ACACACACACACACACACTCAAAAAAAAAGTGTATATATATATATATATTTATTTATTTATTTATGGTAGTTTCCCAAAATAGGGGGATCCCAATATAGACCCCCAAATACTATGGTCCTTATTATTGGGACCCCCAAAATGGTTCCTCTAATTTTGGGAAATCCCCATATACTCCCCCTTAAGTAGATAGAATATGGGGTATATGGGGATCTTACTATAATATCCCCAAAACTATATTCTATCTACTTAAGGGGGACTATATATGTATCAGAACACCCCTAGCCTCGGCTCCAAGGCTGCCAGAGCCTGCACTGAGAAGATCTTTCGGAACCTCCAGCTGTCGCTGTGCTCCGGAATGGGGTTTTAGGGTTTAGGGCCGTTTAGGGTTTAGGGCTTAGGGCCGTTTAGGGTTTAGGGCCGTTTGGGGCTTAGGGTTTAGGTTAAGTCAATCCCCCTATAGCAATGGGTCCTAAATCTCGAATTCACAAGGCCTGGGTATACCAGCAATAATCTTTTGTGGTACCCATTACTGCGTGGATTGACCCAAGGTTTAGGGTTGGGGTCTGGACCCACAAGATATGTAGAATAATAACCTTCTTGGTATTTTCAGAGGTTTTGGGCCATTACGAGGGGGGGAAGGCGCCACCCATGATGGTTGATGGACGGCCTGAGCCATGAGTTTGGTGTTGAGGGTGTAGGGGGCCTGTAGAGATGAGAGCCAGCTTAAAGAAAGACTGCACGATACTTCTTTTAATAGTAATATTGCTTGTAATGGATAGCAACAGTAGTAGTAGTAGTAGTAGTAGTAATAGTAATAGTAGTAGCAGCAGCAGCAGCAGCAGCAGTGATACTATTTGCAATATCAGTAGGAATAGCCCAGCAGGACTAGTCTGTTCTTGCTGGGAAGCAGGCCCTAAACCCTAAACCCTAAACCTTAAACACCTGTAACCGGTAGAAGCTTTGGCCGATCTAAGTGGTTTGAAGCTCTTCAATCTTGCAAGGCTCTCCTCACGGTTCAGGAATTAGGGTGTAGGGTTTAGGGTTTAGGGGTTTAGGGTTTAGGGTTTAGATGGGGTATTCCACATCCTTGTCAAAACTTCGTACTTGGAGGGTCAAAGGGACTGAGGAAAGCGGTTCAATATAAGGAAGGATACGTTTTTACATGGCGTTTTGATGGTCACGAAAACCCCTTGAACACCCAACCCTAAGCCCTGCACCCTGACCCCTGCAAGTATGGGTAGGCCCTCACAATGCACCCTCGGCACCCCGGGCAATGCACGCTTCAAACCCTGAATCAGAATGGAGGCAATCCTACAACAATTCGGACCCGCCAAAAAAAAACAGAAAATGGTGTAGGTAATTAGAACAGATACCCTATAAAGACTCAGTTCGCCAAATTAGGGGGACCTAGTTAGGATCCAGGAAACAGGCAGGGGCCACATAATACAAGGGAGCATGCTTAGGACCTTAGACTAAATGAGGGGTTTCCATTGTACGCGTAGGGTTTGTACCCTTGGATTGGATCCCTTAGCCATGGAGTATTAACTTAATTAGGATATTTGGGACCCCAAGCCCAAGCTTACGAAGCTTAAGGGCAATTACAAACTTAAGGTCTTTGACTACCCACGCCTGTCTTTTGAGTTCGCGCTTCATAGCAGTAGTAGTAGTAGTAGTAGTAGCAGCAGCAGCAGCATCATGTGATGCTCTCAGGGCCGAAGTGCCCTGATGACGATGCCCGAATGCCACGCAGCATCCCAGAGGGCAGGCAGCTGGTGCCAGGTAACGTAGACGTCGAGCAGGCGCCGGCTCATCACAGCTCTTTGGCACCTGCATCCTTTTGGGTTTTTTTGGCAAAGCTTGTGTCAGATCGGCACCGGGCTCCAGATTTGATAGCAAGCGGATTGCCCTGGAAATGGCACGGTGAAAGAGGCCCATGTAAGTGAACATTCACTGCCAGTGCAGACACGCCGCAATGGATCAGATCCGATTGAGTGGATGTCAAAAGTATGGTCCCTTTTTGGATCCCTACTATAATACGGCGCCTAATATATAGGGTACCCAAAAAAGGAACATAATTTTGACAACCACCCAATTGAACTTGCATGGATATCTGCGAGCGCGAAGTCTACTCGTCGACGCAGCAGATATCGCGAAAGCCTACAGTTCTTAGGAAACCCAAAACATTAAAGCCCAAACCCTACCTAGACCCCCCCCCAAGTACCCTCTATAGACCCAAATATCTACAAATAGGAACTACATAGACCCTGTTTTAGGGTACTTGGGCAGTACTTGGGGTCTACCCAAGGGCTCCAATGTAGTTCCTTTTTGGGTCTGTTATGGTTTTTTGGTAAGGGATTATACTACCCAAAAAGGAACTACATAGGAGGGTCTGGGTAGGTAGACCCTACCTAAACATTGAAGCCACAACCCCGAACCTCCTCGAAATGGCATTCGCCATCCGGAAAGGTTGCTTCCGACGAGAGTCTTCCGAGCATCCTGTTTGGGCCCTCGGTATGATTTAGGGTTTAGGGATCTACGTCCTAAACCCAAACTCAAAGCCCTATACCCTAAACCTTAAGGCCCCCTATAACCATAATGTATATTAATTACTCCCCCCCTCCAAATATCCTAATGGCTATATAACCCTGAACGCTGAGCCATATAAACCTTAACCCTGCCCCAAACCCCGGATGAGCAGGGCCCTACGCCCAGCAGAAGAGCCTGCGAGATGTTGGAGGTGCTCATGTCAAGCGTCGTCGAAGGCCTTGACTGATGGTCTTTAGGATGTAGGGCTTATGTTTTATAATCTCCGGGATTAGGGTCTAAGGTTAAAACCATATGCCCCTAGTATCGACCCTTAATCCTGGGGTCCCTACATACTTAGTACTGTATGAACCCGAGAGAGGAACCCCGAAACCCTACAGCCTAAAACCACAAACCCCAAGCCCTAAAGTCTAAATTCACATCCCTAAAGCACTAAATCCCAAAGCTCAAAGGCGAAATCTGATGGACAGGCGCTTCGGGATTGAGGGTTCATGGTCCCATCGCCTCTGCTATCAAGAAGCCCATCCACCCTCCTGATAGCATGTATTCTACACATATATATACGTGTGTATATGTGTCCACACATATATATATATATGTACCCCTAATGTAGAATAATAGAATGTTGAGGGGATATTGATTACCTAATGTAAACCCCTGATTTATAACCCCCCTCCTTTTAAGGGCTACGAAGGGGACGGGGTTTATTACTTATGGGTCTACATTACTCTAGGAAACTGAGGTCCCCATCCTTTCAAGTGTCCATATTCCCCCAAGTAGATAGAATATGGGGTATATGGCGATCCTATTATAATATGCCCAAAGCCATATTCTATCTACTTAAGTCCAGGGTTCTTCCAACCAGGTCCCGCAAACAGAGTTACCCTAGGCAAAAACTAACATCTCAGCATAATTGCTAAGTAGGTTTTACGTTCCCCTTCACCTGCGTGAACATGTTGCAGAATGCACCGTTGTTTAAATTTATCGGGTTTCAAATGCACGGTGGCAAGCTGTAGCTGTATGTAACGAGACGCCTTAGAGGCCCTGCGGTCACAAAGGCCATAGAAGCCTCATATAAATCTGAAATACAGGAACGGTAAACATCCCCAAATACCAGCCCTTTCCTTTCCTAAGTACCTAAACCACTGCAACCCATATTCCGATTCTGGAACCTCTAATCTGAGCAAGCGCCTAATCAAATTCAGGGAAGTGGTATCGACATCTGCTTGCTTTTCCAAGACTTGGAGGGTCAGGGGGAGTTAGTAGATGGGTTAATAATGGGGATAACTAGGGTTACTATATGATTTAAGGGGTTATTAACCTACTTACCAAGTCCCTCTGATCTTCCAAGTAGAGGTATTCCCCATTTACCCTCCATTTATTGGGTCATGACAATTGCCCCCCCCCCCCCTAAACCCTAAACCCAAGAGGCAGCCATGCTTTCAAGAGCACTTGGTCTACATAAGCATCCTTGTGCTAGAAAGTTATATCACGCCATGGGTTTACTGCGCGGGACGAAAGGGCAAAAACAACCGAGTATCCCCCTTAATCCCCCCCTATAAGGTACTTTACCAAAATATGGGTCCCCAATATAAACCCCCAAATACTATAATCCTTATTATAGGAGCGTACCCCTGAATCTGGAAACCCCCATAGTACTCCTTAATATAACCTAATTAAGGGTGACTATCATGTCGTTTTAGCACGTCCAAGGTCCATTACTTGGAGGTCCATTGTATTTATAACCTACTTGGTAACTGTAGTTATAACCCAAGTATATCTATGGTAGCTGTAGTTATGGAACTTATATTAGGGTTATAACTACAGTTACTAAGTAGGTTATAGCTACAATGGACCTCCAAGTATGAATTCAGCAAGAACCGTCAGCCTGTGGGATGGAGTAAGCCTTGCACCGCTCTAAGTACTGGTTCTTAGTAGGGAATATGGTAATGTGCACTATATGGGTGGTTGTCAAAATTATGGTCCCTTTTTGGGTACCCTAAATATTAGGGGCCGTATTATAATAGGGACCCAAAAAGGGACCATAATTTTGCTAACCACCCATATAACCCCTAAATGATTTATCCCATGAATCCCTATTAACAACCAGTAAGCCTGTGCCACCCGATTAGTGGTAATTGCAGTACTTTGCTGTAGAAACTGGTGCAAGATTAAATCAAATCCTACTCGGACTTACAAGACATCTTCGGTACTGCTGCAACCTTTAACCTTTGCGGATGAGCATGCGGATCATCAAGTCCCAATATCTTCCATCAAGGGCTCCTACTCCCGAGAAACTGTATGCAACCGCCCATCCCACATACACCCATGTACTCTTCCACCCTTCGCAACCTTACGAAGGGTCCATCATTCAAAAACCCCATATAGGAACATTAGGCATCCACCTGATTACTACTCACCTGGGGGTGTCCTTGATTTGTACCCTGAACAATTACAGGAGTCTTTATAAGGCTTATATGGGGGCACTAGGACTATGTAAGGACTATGTAAGGCTTAAATGGGGGAAGCTCCTCAAATGAAACCCCTTAAACCTGAGCCCTATTTTGGGAAGGAACTCTAGAGGATGCCCTGACCCCTGCCTGCCGGTTCGCGGAAACCCTTATAGTCCCCCTTAAGTAGATAGAATATGGGGTATATGGGGATCTTATTATAATATACCCAAAGCCATATTCTATCCTAAACCCTAAACCCTATAACCCTAAACCCTTTACCCCCGACAAGGGGCGTCCCTTTGGGCGCGGCCATGCTTAGGCTCGGCTCCCCCCGTACACGACAAGGATTGCCTTAGCTAAAGCTTGCGCTTTAGAGTTTAAGGTTCAAGGACTTATGGTTTGGAAAGTTTGGGGCTTAGGGTTTAGGGACTTAGGGTTTGGAAGGTTCTGGGGCTTAGGATTCAAGGATTTAAGGCTAAGGAAAACTGGGGTCTAGGTTGATGAGCATGCACAACATCACGCCAAGAGTAAAGAACCAGAAGCCTGCTGAAACAGGTTGCATACACGTTTTACACTTTGCTGAGGAACTACAGGATACAAGGAGAACTGCCGTCACGGTTCAGATGCAGACAGCAGTCACACGGAAGTTTATCAAAATCATCACTACAAAATCCTTAATGGGCATAGTGTCCTTTTTAGGATCTCCACATGGAGCACGCCGGTAAATCATTCATTTTTAGCAGTGTGGGGGTCGGGACAAATTAAATAGGGCATGGGGGTACAGGATAACATAGATATAGTCCCCCTTAAGTAGATAGAATACGGGGTATATGGGGATCTTGTTATAATATCCTCAAAGCTCCATTCTATCTACTTAAGGGGGACTATTTTTTTTCAAGTTTCTAATCCCCTTCCCTGAATATTAAAACCCCGCGCCACCTGAAATCAAGTTGGTCCCTCTTCACCTCCCATATAGTCCCCCCCCCCTCAAGTAGACAGAATATGGCTGTGGGCATATTATAATAAGATCCTCATATAACCCATCTTCAATCTACTTAGGGGGGACTATAACCTGAGGGTCCGATATTGTGATCTACTATAGAATATAGGGAATATTCACAATCAGGGGGGAGGGGCCTGAACATATTAGGATCCCTATATAACCCTGCATAATCCCATTACCTGAGGTTCCGTCCGAAAGCCCCCAAATCAAAGTAATATTTCCCATTGTGATATACTTTAGCATATAAGGTACATATTCATTATTAGGGGGGCCTTAACATATCAGGATCCCTAAATGAGCCCTGTATAATATATTCCATTTTTCCCTACGAACCCATGAGCCCTAAACCCTAAACCCTATGTCATATCCCTAATTATTCCAGGCGGAAGGATTTCATGAACCCTCTGCTCGTGGATTGCTTGCATGCAAGCTGCCGGGATCCTCAAATGTGACCTACCGTTGCACAGCTGGGCTAAGCTTTTAATCACCTTTCCGTAATCATAACGCAGGGTTTAGGGCTTTGGAATGGACATCCAGTGTACGTGCTAAGCAAAATAGTTATCATCAGGGGGCTGCCAGGATTTATCGTTAGAGGAAGCGGACTCAACAATGCGCTAGTCTTCAGAAAATTCTAGGTGCTTGCCGAAGGATTTCCCAGCCCATTTGGGTTGTTCTCAAATTTATGGGCTCCTTTTGGTCATAGAGTACATTACAGCACCTAAGATTTAGGGGTACCAAAATGGCAATTGAGCTACAATCTAAACTCCAAGTATACCCCTAACAACCCCTGAGGTACTCCCCTAGATAACCCCTATAAACCTCCTTTAAGGAGTTTAGGCAAAAGTCCATTTGACCGGATCGGGGTGTGGCTCGCATGGCTGTCCATTATATTATGCGCCGAATGCGGGCGAGAAAAGTGCCCAAGGAACACGCCAGGAAGACTGCCGCTACAGTGTGACAGCTTCATCTGAATGTAAGGAAGCTGCTTCATCAGCTTACAGAGGGCGAGCTGGCATCAGGCTATGAAAGCAAGGGAGCCATGTACCGAGAAGCCATAGCACAGAAGTTGTCAAAACATGGTTGCCAAAATCGCAGGGATCAGGTCACACATGCAACGCCTGACTTGCAAAAAGGAAATTGAGAAAAGAATCAGAACCCATGCTAGCCCTATCCGCCTGTGCAGGTCGCAATCGGAAGCACTGAGGGAGGAAAGGCTCAGCGACGGACCACACGTAGTGGTACTCCTGTCACTCCACATGAGTAGTTTTTTTTTTNNGGAGGATAGAATCTTACTCCATATTGGGTACCATAGTATCCCCAAATAAAATACTACTCACATGCTTCTCTCAAGCTGCCCGAATATGGATACTCAGCACGCAACACGGTTGACTTGTACTGGGAACTTATTTCAGCTTCCTTACTAGCCCAGTCTGCAGACCCTAGCCTAGCCTTCTCCTAAACCCTAAACCTCAAATCCTAAACCCTATATCCTACCCTAAACCCGAAACCCCTAAACCCTAGCGCTCCTTCCCTCCAGTTGCGTTCGTCTCCCACCGGCCATTGCATTCATCCAGCTCGCTGACATCCACAAGGCGGCCATTGCGTCCGTACGGGCCGTGGATAGGGACGCCATCCTGGAGAGTGACTAGGGCTATATATTGGGGATAATGGAAACGAAAATGGAAACTACTATACTGGGTTACATAGGGTTTAGGGTAAAGGGATTGGGGTTTAGGGTGTAGTAAGGGTTTAGGGTAAAGCGTTTAGTGTTTAGGGTGTAGTAATAGTAGTAGTAGCAGTAATAGTAGTACTAAGTATAATCATAACTTCCATGAAAAGCCATAGAATCAACGACATTCGTATCCTACTTACTAAGTAAGAGTAGACCCCAACTAGCTCCAGGATCTGAAAATTCATGGCTTCTGAGCTGCAGTTCGCAGCTTGAAGCCTGAGAGTGCGGAATTGTGGTTCTACACAGGGGTGATATAGGGATTATATAGGGAGTTATATAGGGGTTTACATAGGGATTATGTTGGGGTTACATAGGGGTTTAGATAGGGATTATATAGGGGCTATGTATGGAGCTGTACAGGGACATATGTGAAATGTGGCACGCCCAACCACCATGCGCCATGCAGCTATGCAAAGTCTAAAGGACTTTGCGAAGCCCTCGGGTGACCCAATGGGTTACGTAACCTACTTATCAAAGTTTAAGCTACAATTATGATGTGGTTGATCCCGGCATATACTCGCAGGCTTAACTCCCCGGTCCCTTAGACCAGGAGCCAGACTTAACTCCAAACCCGAAACACTACAGCAACCCCTAAACTCTACTTGGCGGTCCATTGTACTTATAACCTACTTAGTAACTGTAGTTATAACCCAATTATATCTAGGGTAACTGTATTTATGGGAGTTATATTTAGGTTATACCTACAGTTACTAAGTAGCTTAAAATTACCATGGACCTCCAAGTAGACCTTAAACCCTCACCCCTCGAGCCCCCACACCGAGAATCACGGTGTGCACGCAAGTTTATGGGAGTTTTCCTAAGTTCGTTATAGATAGGGTTTAGGAAGATTCTGGGGTTACATGAGCTGTAGTCTAAACTCCTAGTATCCCGCTTAATAACCCCTAGAAAATTCCTCTATATAACCTCCTGTATAACCCCCATCGAAGGAGTTCTGACTGTAGCTCATATAACCCTTTGAGGGGAGCTAACCTCTTTATGATCCCTATATACCCCTTTAAAGAGACACCCAATTAGCGGTTATACCCTAAACCCGAAGCCTTACTACTCCCCCATAGCTCATATGCACATAATGGAACAGAAGAAATCTTGGCAGTCCAGAGCGTAGCCGAGGACAGGCGAGGGCTTCGACAGCATCGGCCAAAAAGCCATTGGGTCCTAATTTCACATGCAAAGCTTTATGGGGCTTGGGGTTTAGGGTCAGTTCTGTACAGGGGCAATATAGGGCGTATATAGGGATTATGGAAAAGAAAATGGAAACTACTATTTAGGGTTTAGGGGGCTTGGAGTTCAAGGGTTGTGGGTTTGGGGTTTAGGGTTTCGGGCCTAAGGTATAGGGGTTTTCAAAAAACAGGCGACCCTAGAGGACCTGAGGATACATGGGCATGGTAATGGGATATGGGGGATGTCACATTGAACGGTTCAGGGTGTAGGGGGTTACCCAGACTGGCCACACACATGAAATGGTGTTCCTGCCCATCATTTCGGCTTCACAACCGTAATCATGAAGGGTTTGGGGTTTGAAGGTTAGATCCTGATTTCACATAGGGTTTTCAGATGCTTAGAGATGATTTTTGGGGGTCTCATAACAAGGGCTATAATATATTACTCAACCCTGACAGATAATGTTCATTCTTTTCCGCTTGATTCCTTATCATTGGTGGTAGTAGCCATGAACCCTCAAGACAAATAATCAAATGACTATGTATGTATACGTAATATAGAGAAAAATACAGACCATATAATCAATATAAACCCCTACATAATCCCAGTTGCCATTTCATTTTACATTTTTAGAATTCAGGGTTTAAGGTTTTTTGGCTAGGGTTGTTGGGGGCTTGGGGTCGAGGGTTTAGGTTCAGGGTTTAAGCCTTGCACATGCAAGCTCCTTAGCAGCCTGGACCAAGCGCTCTAAAGACTATTGTTGATGGAGGAAATCTTGCACCACCTAGAGCCCCTAACCTATTGTAATTCCTTGGACTTTAGGGACTGAAGGTGGTGCAAGATTTCATCCATCAACAGTGTTGCTCATCGTGAAGTCCCTCTATACGCCTCATAAGCCCAAGCGCCTAATGCCTTGGGAATTACGGTATTAAAGTATACTAAGGTCATGCAGTAGTTTGCTGTCAACAGTACTCCTTCCCTACTCGGCCCTACTCTAGCATGCGCAGTGACCTAGGAAAAAGAAGAAGCAGTTTTTGTATTCTCTGGTGTTATACGGACGCAGTGGTACCAAGAACCATGTCTATGTCATAGTCCTTATATACACCATAAATATTAATTTCCATTTTCTGGTCCATTGTGCCTATATAACCAAATAATCTCGCTGAAGCCGGTATATAATGAATTTAAGAAATGGCCACAAACCCTAAACCCTAAATCGTAGTTTCCATTTACTTTTCCGTTCCCCTATAATACCCCACATAGACCCATATAAGCTTAAACCCTGAACTCACAACCCCCGAGTGAGTTTTGGCAAACTTATAACCCTTTAATCCCCATACAATCCCCTATAAGCTTCATATCACCCTAGTAACCCTTAAACCTAGAGCCTTAACCCTAAAATCCTAAATCCTTAAACCTTACACCCTAAACCCATAATGAATTTAGGCAACTTCCATGTCCATGCTATCCAAGTACCGGCTGCGTCCACCAATCTGTACGGCCCGGAGATGCCAAGCCTGTTGCAACGGGCTCAGTATGGGTTTAGGGTTTTAGCATTTAGGGTTTAGGGATTTAGGGTTTTAGGACTTAGGACTCAGGGTTTAGGGTTAGGTTAGGGTTTGCGCTTAAGATTCAGAGTTCAGGGCTGCCTCTTTAGGGTTCCAGGGTTTGGGTAAGGGTTTAGGGAAAGGTCTATGTATGATGGGAACACAAAGGGACTGGACAATCGAACATGAAATGGAAGCTGGGTTCATAGGGAAGTTGCATCAAGGAATGTAGAAGCCTGAACAACTACTTGATATCTTTCACGTTAAACTATAGTAGTACAAGGAACCTACGAGCAGGACTTTGGATTTCACAATTTAGCCTTTTACATAAACAGAACTGAATGATACTTTGCCCGTTGCTGTTCAGGAATTTAATTTACCGTAATATTGCGAAATAGTGGATAATGTGGCTTCCTTGTGCTAGCAATTTAATCTAAATTACAGCAACCCAGTTTAAGGTCATACAGCAAAGTCTTCGGGTTAACATCGCAAACTGGCTGTACATCTGCGACTTCATTTTCATTGGGGCATCACCAACTCAGCGCTTTCCTTACATGGTCTACGGGGACTTCATAAGTAGATTGTAGATTGGGGTTATAAGCAAACTAACTCCAATTAGGGGACGTTTAATTCCCACTTATAACCCACTTGCTCAGTTCCGTGAGCCTTCCAAGTACATGCGGGGCGCCACAGGCAGAGTTAAGCCTTAAACCCTAAACCCTTTGCCTAAACCCCAAACCCCACACCCTAAACCCTAAATAGTAGTTTCCACTTTCTTTTCCATGATCCCTATATAAGCCCTATATAACCCCTGTATAACCCCAAACTCCAAACCGAGTTTTCCCCGGCCTTGAGCTGACAAATAGCAGGAGGGCGGGAAGTGGTAATGGTAGTGCCCATTGGTGTCCACATGCCCGCCACAGTCGTCGAAATGCCTTGGCGCAGGCTTATGGCTTTTGGGTTTATGGAAGGATCTATAAAGGATATTATGGAGATGTGCAAGGTTTAGAATATAGGGTTTACCCGAGGGCTCGAACGGAGTTCCTTTTGGGTTTTGTTCTTGTCTTGTAGTGGGCTAAAATCTACTACACCAGAAGGAACTACACAGCAGGCTTTGCGCATACGTAATGTGGGACATGAATGCAGGAGCGGTCTGGCAGATCAGGCAATCGAAGTGCAAACACCACCCTGAACCATCACCGTAACCTTGACCGCTCCAGCACCAGACAGCTGTCGGATGGAAAGGGGTCAGCTTTGCACAGTCCCAGAGAGGAGAGTCCAATACACTCTAAACAAGCTTCCTGGTGGTAAGTCGGGAAGGTATCATATGAAGGTTATGTAAGGATTGTAACCCCCTTCTTCCCTACTAACCCCCAGTAAGCAAGGAATATACCTTGAACCATTGGATTCTCCACGTGATTTCTGGAGTCCTCCTTGATCAACCAAGTTTTGGGCTCCATAGGTTTGTGTTTGAGAAGCGTCCGACCAAGACGCTCCGCCAAAAAACCTTCCTCTGTCGTTTAACCAGGAATGAAATCATGTCCCTGTCTAATCCCCTCATAATATACTGGGTTCCATTTTCTTTTCAACACCTTCATTCGGGGCTAACCAAAGGTAAGAGCCAGGAATTAAGAATATCTCTATATACTCCCCAAATTATCATGGACTCCCTACTCCCTACTAGGCTAACCCTAAACCCCTAAACCCTAAACCTCTAAACTAAAAAACAAGCTGAGAGCTGGGCCATGATGTTGGCATGGAGTGGCCATGATGTTGATGGGCTCCGATGAGCAAAACTCCATTCAACGCCTGAAGATTGGGGTTTTTAGGACTGAAGGGTTCGGATCTGGGTTTAGGGTTTAGGGTTTGTCAAACTTCTGGCCTTTCTGCTGGGAACCCTAAGTGTTAGGGGCAGTAGTAGATTGACAGACTGAAAGGGGCCACACGTAATTCTTGCTGTCCAGTGGGCGCACTAATCCACTTTGAAACCCCTCCACTTTGAAAACCCGCCCTAAAACTCCAGTTCAAGTCAGGGTCTAACGGTGCCCTCCCCAGATGTAGAGCCCTATTAATTAGGCTTTCTTAAATCTTTATAATCATTTTTAGCTCCATAAAACCTGGGGCCACTCATTTGGGCTGGCAAGGGCGTTATAATCGCTTACAGTGAACTACGGAAGAGGCTGCGGGTAATGTGGTAATTTGAGGGTTTGCATACTATGGTCCGGAGCCTTGGGTTCGACTTGCAGGTCCCTTTCATTTGTAACCCGCGTAGAAATAGAAGCTGTTTTTTTGATTTACCAAAAAATGTAGGTCGAAGACGTAGAGAAACCCCTTTTTCATTGGGTGAGCAGTACAGTTCATGAATAGGTTGCAAGAAGGTGGACTTCCAAGTAGGCAGCGGGCAAAGATTTGGACGCTTTTTTCCGTTGCTGGACTTCTTGGACAGCTCATGGCAAAATACTCCGAGGGTTGTTCTAAACGCCCTGAAGCAGGACGGACCGCTGGGAATACAGTTCCTACATCGGAGATCTTAACCAAGAACGGAATCTTATAGCCATTTTGGGGACAGGCAATTGGACAACTCCCACATCCAGGATTGAGGAGGCAAGATCGCGCGCAAATGTATGGACTCAGGCAAAGCTTCAATACTCGCTGGCCTGCACTTCGAGCGAAAGTGACATGTGCTCTGCACATCAACGTGTGAACTCAGGATTTGGGATTGCGTGGCTGAGGGAATCTATGAAGCGTTTGCTGACCTAAACCCTAAACCCTAAACCCAAGAGTGAAAGCAACTTGGCACACCCAATACTTCGCTGGCAGAGAGGGATGACTTCATCACAAGCGCCCTGCCGCTACTACTGTTAACTGTTATTATTATTATTATTACTATTACGCTTACTATTACTATTACTAGTACTATTACTATTATTCTTACTATTACTATTAACTGTAATCATTCAGCAACGCAGGCCTGGCTTATTGACGAAACACTCTCACCAATTGCATTGTTGATGGAGAAGCCAATTTACCATACTATGCGCATAATGTGTTGGTGTTGTAAATTGCATGGGTCTGCTTACAATGGTTTTAACTTCAGATTCTGGAAACCCCTCAAGAACCATCAGTTTCCATTGGGTTTGCAATTTTTCTGCCCACTTGATTCTCCATTGTAGCAGCTCAACCCTGCACTACTTGTTCTGGAGGCTTTAGCTTAATGCTCCACCCTAATCAAGGGTTCCAGGGTTGTACCCCTAAGGTCGTACCCCTAAAAAGTTTCCCCAATATAGCCGTTACATAAGCCAATGTAGTCCTCTGGAGTCCTTTAAAAGGATCCCAAAACCCAGGGGTACAACCCCAGGGGTACAAGCCTGAGACCCTTTATAAACCCGACATCATGGTACCTAAGTTCCTTCACTGAGACAAGCAAGCTGCGAATCCAACAATCCCGGACGTGTTCGCGAGAGTGTGCGGCTGGCTTGTTGCCGAGGCCTCGGGCGAGATCTAGGGTTTAGGAATTTAGCCTCCATAGGGCTACAGAGGTGTTTTTAGGTTTCGGGTCTGTAGAGTTTAGAGGTTTTCAAATTTTGAATGGCAAAGGGATTTTAGTAACCCCAACAGAAATTTAAGGAGCTCCTCCAAACAACACAAGGGGATCGTGGGAATCCTTATTGAAGAGAATAGAAGAGTAGTCTTGCTAAATTCCAATTCGGAATAAGTCGCTTCAATTTTCCATTATCCCTATTTGGTAGTTTCCACAAATAGGGGGA
>CAJNIZ010000693.1:12323-31238 GCA_905231905.1 Symbiodinium pilosum | reverse complement strand
CGCCAGCACCAGCACCCGCAGCAGTGCTTTTGTCGGCATGCCTGGGCTCCCCTAGAACAGCTGCTCTTGATCCCGACGGCTTTGTCTTGAAAAAATCGTTTAGGGAAGCTATGGGAAGCTGTTAGGGACATGCTAAACGCCCCAAAGCCTCGCAGGACTGTGTCTTTGACGTCTGCAGAGGTGGCGAGGGCTTTGCGTCAGCTGCCGCCGAGCTCATGAGTCTCTGATCGGATTGCCAGAAGATCAGTGGACCTTCATGTTTTATAGAGGTCCTTATCTGGACTCACGTTTAATGAATTCGAATTTTAAGATTTTTGTGGCGGCCCCGTCCTGGCTTGGGGTTCCTTGCGACGACCTCCAAGCACAAAGCAAGGCGGGCCAGCAAATAGCAGGCCACACTTCGCTTGGTGTGTGCCTTACACGGTTCATTTCAAGATTTGGCACCTCCGATCTGGTGTCGCAGCAAGCGCATTCCGGAGGAATGAGGCTGGCTGCCACCTCAGGCTGACGGCTGACGGGGGCTCCCTCAAAACAGATGGCCTCGGAATTGGGAGATTGCATTTCAGAAAGCATTTATATGGGCATTTATAACGTGTCCGGATCCGACTCCAGGAATTGATTCGTCTGGATTTGATAGAGATGATAATTCAAAGGAGAAGATAAATAATCATCATATTTCTATTTATCATTTTTTCCATATCTTCTTCTTGCAGAAATTGGCGGTGATATTGATTATATATTAAGGATAATTCAGCGAAATACGGGTCATTTATCGTTTTTGGCCTGAATTGAGGAAAAGAACAAAATTTTCTTTGAGAATGAAATCTTCTTCTAAATATGAGGCAATATATACGATAATATTGGAGGATAATAATTATCCGTTCTTATTATATGGAAGTTTTACGTTTAAATTGACGCTCATTGACGCTCATTCGGTTCGTCGATTATATCGAAATGCGAATGGCAGCTCTTGAGAGAGTGTTATAGAACTTGCGCTCTTTTTGGAATGAATATTAAAAAATCTTTATATGATTAGAAATAATGATGATTTCGGCTATAGAGTTTTGATTGAATATCTTACTAGGAATATGATTTTCTTATCGAAATTGAGATTGGGAATTCTGAAAATAAAAATCATAATTTCTAAAGGATTATAATATATTTCGAGATTTATATAGCACATATTAAAATGAGGAGAGAGGAGAAAATTATCGATATTCTTTTGTTAATTTTGAAAGGAAAATAATGATGAAGATATTCTTTAATTTTTTTTATCTAGAATCTTCTTTTTTTGACTTCATTTTGGAGAAGCTAATTTCGGCCTCATTAATATTATCGAGAAATCTTTGATGAAGACGCAAAATATTTAGAATCTCAGAATCTAAGGACTATCCAACGATTCCCTTCAAGAAATTAGCTCGTAGGCCATAGAAATTAGATAAAGATTCTATTGCGAAGAATTGAAGGGATACGAATATCAATTCCAAAAGAAATTTAGGAACGGGCGATTACGCTTACGAATCGAATTAGAACGTCATCAAGATGAGAGAGGGATTTAGCTAGCAATTGTCATTTAATGATATCATGATATTTCGGCAATCTCGGAGATATCGTGTATTTTTTTCTTATCCGAGACGGTCGAAAGATATCCTCCGATAAATATCAATTTCATATTATTCTATCTTATCATCTTTAGATCTTTTTTTTCTTTTATCCGCATTTATATATCTCTAGGAGCGTTTCATCTCGCAGATCTTGCCGTTCCCTCATCTTCTAATCGATAAGCAAATTCTTAATGAAAGAAATAATTTGGTCGCGATATTGCCCCCACTTATTCTATCTGCAATCCGATTTAGGAAATATGAATAATCTCTTTATTTCTCCGTATTATCGCCATGAAAATCGTGATCTCCTTCCGCGGTCGGGGCAATATCCAAAGAATCCCGACGATTAGATGAGATTGTAGCCGTAAATAATTAATAAATTCCCTATATATCTGAGATCATAATCTACTAGGATGAAAATCTTTGACGAAAATTGGAGTAATGAATTTATTATGAAGGGAGAGGAGATTCTCCTGCGCCATCCTGCAAAAATTAACGTCATCTGCAGTCCTATGCACGTTGGAGACGAAATAAATATTTATATTCCGTCTATATATCTTATAATCTTATAAATATTATTATCATTTTAATCATTCGATTGATGGATGACCCTATAATTCTCCGATATACTGAGATTCTATAAAATATCCGTAATATATCAAGAAGATCTCCTTTCTCGTCATCTAATATATCTAGGAATCAGATAAGAGAATTATTGTCCCAAATTCTCCATCTAAATATCCGAAGATTATACACGACGATCTTCCTTCGGGATTTGCGATCCAACCTCGTCTCCTTTTTCATTATCATAAATCTAATATTTCTGGGATCCGAGGATCCAAATAAAACGGCAATTCTATTTTCGTATCTATATTCCTCTATATCTAAAATTAATAACATTATTAAGATATCGAAAATATTGATAATACTAATTTTCTCGATCTCAATCTCCCCTAACCTTATAGCTATTAAATATTTCAGATATGCGAAAATCCAACGCGAATCCAAAAATGACGATGAATCTATATTTCAATATCTTCTCAAATTCCTAAGAAGCTTATAGATCTTTTAGAAGGTTAATAATTTAAAACGAAAATTTCAGTTCCCAAGAAAATATATATAATACCCAATAATATTTGATGATATATATATAACGATTTGAAAATGAATATATAGAAGATATCCAATAGTCCTTCAACTCGAATTATTGACGCTCAATTTAGAAATTAACTATATAGAAAATATGTAATACTCCTTCTGCTCGAATTACTAGCGCGCAATTTAGATCATAATAATTTTCGTATTATATCCTCGTATTAAAATTGTAATATCATTATTATTTTCGAATCCTTATATCAACCCTGCACCATATTTCCGCGCACAAAGCTTTAGATAACTTATCTTAGATTGATTTTCGTTGATCTAATATTTTTTCGGATAATCCTCATATATTAGATAATTTCTTCATTCATAAATATTTGATTATATAGAATTCATTAAAATTTTCTTTCTTTCATATATATGATTTTCGTATTATATTAAATCGTATTATACGTATGTTATATTCCGCGCATTATTCCGTATTTGCCATATTATTTCGCCAAAATGTCTCTTATTGCAAAAGCAAGAAAAGAGGGTCACCAATTAAATCCAACAATTAAATCCAAAGCCTAGCACCCGGCTCGCTAATCTAGTGTCTATGCGGGGATTCAGACGATTCATATGTGGGCATGTGCCTCATAGCGAGGACTAATTTTCGGTCTCTTGAAACATATTTTTGATGAACTAATATTATTACCGTCTCAGCCCTCGCATATAGCATCATATATTCCAACAGATTAGGTATCCGATCTCCTAGTATTGGAAAGCACCTAGTTACGAGAACAAAGAAAACTATATTTTCCGGACTCGTTGCATCGTTTTGAGACGGGATGCGACCCGCCAAGCTGCCAACATGATGGGACGCGCTTTCATGTTGTGGCCGTGAAAATTACATTCCATAACCATCATAGACATTGTTTCAAGTAAGCCTCGTAGAACATGAGTTTATGGCAACAGGCCGACCCTGCAGAGCCAAGGAAGCATCCAACACACAGAACTGCTACCAAGCTGACCCCCGCCTGAGTGCGGAGAACACTCAGTTGAGGCCCCGAGAGAATCTTGATGCCCCTTCGGGGCAGCAACAAAACTCTTGCCTCGCGGTCCACTCTTGTAGGAAGCTTTGAGTCCCCTTTGGGGAACGGACAAAACTATTGGCTGCCACGTCTAATTGAAGGCTGGAGCCAGGAACGCTATGCGGTCATTCCTATGCATACAACTGCCCACCCGATATCTTCAACGAAGATTCGCCGTGAGCAGAAGATGGGAGCATCAGTTGCCCGTTTCTCCCGGCAGCATCATCTCCCTTAGCAAGGGACGCACTCTGCTGCCCTGCTATCAAACTCTGGGTCACCAATATGACATGAGACATGACCACATCGCTTTAGGATGATGCAGGAGGTTCTCCATAAGCATGCAGAAGCCTCTGGTCCTTTCAGAAGTAGGCCGCTTTCATGCGGCAAAGGTCTGCAGCATCTCTTATGGGTATGGCGCAGATGCAGGAGGAGTCTGGAAGAAGAAGAAAAGAAGAAGTAGCTGCTGCTACTCCTGCTACTGCTGCTACTACTAGCTACTAGCAGTGTAGCTAATCAAATGCAGTAGCACTAAGGATCATCCTAGGACCGCATCAACTATAGCTGTGCTGAGAATACGTGGATAATTCTCTTCCGTCAGTTCTTCCGCCGTGACCATCAAATCAGTTGTGCATGACAAACATCAGACTGAGGACGACTCTGGTCTGTGGTGTACACGCTGGCTTTCGAAGCGGTTCGATTCGTCCTTGGTCTCAGATTTTGAAGCATGGCTCATTGGTACTCAATGGTGCTACAGCTGTGAGGCTTGCACTTGAATGACCACAGCTTGATGACTCCCTATGCCCCATGATACCACATATCTCGGATGCTGTATGAAAAGCCTTCAATATCTCAGCAGCTGAAAGCAAGCTGAACGAATCACTACAGCATCACAATCACAACAAGAGGTGGCCTAGACATGGTAGTTCCCATCGGTAGGGGTGACCCTAATATGCAAACCCAAAATACTACAACGCTTATCATGGGGACCCCCAAAACGGGACCCATACAGAACAACCATTGGATCAAAGAGGAGTCTCTGGACTCTGTGGTGGTCTGAGTTTCCTGTCTACTTGATTTGCCACACTGCACATCAAGAGGGCTGAATCCGATGGAATTCGATGGGGGTGAGGACTGCATCCATCAAATTCCGAAATCAGCTTCACCATTTGCCCAAGTAACTTGGACTCTTGTCCAGCAACTGGGGCCCCTGACACACGTTGCATCGTCAACTTGACGACATCCTCCAGCTTGCTGAAAGTTGCGGCTGCAGCATTCCAGAAATTGGGCTCCACAAGAATCAGACTGCTCTCTATCTTTACTGAACGTTGCCGGCTTTAAGGGTCTCTTGATAGCTGCAGAATCATGAGACAGAACCCTGAAAGGCTGTGGAGGCTCCTGGAGGCCCCTGAACCCCTAGTGGCATCTGACTAGCAAGGTGCCAGGCACCAGTGCAGTTATCAGTTATGTGGTTAGCATCAAGCGGTGCTGAAAGTGAAGCAACACACGCCCAACCTTGAAAAAAGGGTTAGCCAAACCATCCTGCATTTCAAGGCTGTATGGTCCTCCGCTGAGGAAATTGCCTCTTGTAGGCCGACGCGCCTCCCCTGCCACGATAAAGCCAAACTTCGGGGGATTC
The DNA here is from genome assembly GCA_905231905.1 of Symbiodinium pilosum. Lineage (NCBI taxonomy): Eukaryota > Dinophyceae > Suessiales > Symbiodiniaceae > Symbiodinium > Symbiodinium pilosum. The sequence continues at coordinate 25,824 of CAJNIZ010000693.1, read as the reverse complement.
ATTGCCTTCGGCTAGAGCAATGCTCAAGGGAAGCTTGCTCCAAATAAGTCATAATAGGGATGATGGGGCAACCTTGGACTGTGCAATGGCTGCCGATAGACTAAAAACACGACTGACAAATAGAGAGCTGTTGCCTTAGCCTGTGGACAGCATGCTAAACTTCAGCTCCAACTATCCTGTGCCCCTTCTTGGTATGCGGCGTACAGCCTACAACAGCCAATACTTCTGTAAGTGCTGTGCGTTCTGGTTCGCATTCTCTTGAACCGCTGCTTGTGCTTCAGATTCCGTGTCTATGCCTATGCCTTCAGGTTTCAGAAAGCTGTGCTACACTCAGTGATTCATGCATCAGTGATGGGATGCCACAAAAGCAACTAAACCCTAGCAAGCATTCATGTAGCACGGCCTTTTCTTGGTACTGGTCAGGTGTACCACTCTACCACTTCTTGATTCGAGTTGATTCTATGATCTGCGGCTTTGGCACTTGCCAAGGTGTGCTTGAGCAGATGTGCCGTGCCCCTGAAGCCTGGGTCTGTCCCTGTTTTCCGGGGTTCTCAAAACTGCGAGCCTCTTTTTGCTGTTTCCAATGTCTGGTTTACCGTTTGGAGCTTTTTCCTTAGGGACTTGTTGCTGCTTGCCACTCGTCCAACTGGTTCGCAGGAGCAAACATGCCAGGCAGACATCTACCTTCACAATGTAGTCTCCAGGACGCACCTTCCGGATTACATCCGTAAGTCTTCCCTCTCATGCCGGCCGATCCTTGCGCACTCGCCTGTGCTTCTAGAGTTTTCAATGGAGCCCATCCTTGATGCCCTTTCTCACATGCGGGCCGGTGATGACACGTCACTCTGAGTTTGCCACTGCAAAGGGTGGGTTTGCACGATTCCAAGCAGCAACCTTAGTTGGGTTGTATCTCGGGCATTACCACGCCTGGGCTTACCAAGGTGGCTTTTGATCATGCAGAGGGCCATTCTGCGATCTGGGAGGGGGGGCTGATTTTGGGTGCAAACCCAAAGAAAAGGAAAGATGCTATGACTGGTGCTTTCCTTTGCTGTCAGTCTGGCCCTGAGAATGCTGCCAGGCCATCTCCAACATACTCCACTCGCAGCCTGCAAAGCAATCGCAGTCATCAGACCCATTGGTTGTTTTGCAATCTGCAAAGGACAGACATGCTTCTTCGCAAAAATTGTTTATTCATGCTGCTACTATTTCTTTGTGGTCTATACTGATGATCGCTCTGGAAACTGCTTGGCTGGAAGCTGGGGCGTGGCATTCGTACGGCGGCGGGTCGTAGGGGTGCATTTGCATCAGCTGTGCTCGGACCTTTTAGAGATGAGGCAAGGATCTCTCAAAGGATGGTTCGAATAAAGTGACTAAGGAATGTAGAAGGCCGGTTCTGTATTCAGTTCGCAGAACCCTTGCCCATTTTCGCCATCGTACTGCGCTCGGTGCTGAATGCGTTTCATCTATAATTGTCTTATATGTCAGAGCGTACCAGAGACTCCATCAAGTACCGCATACGCCTACCGATTCCCTGCCTCATGCCCTCCATCTCTGGGACTACATCAAGCACCAGCTTTTCGAGCTGAATGGCCTGCACTGGGAGCCGAATGCTTTGGGTTCATGCTTGAAAGGAGGAACATGCCATGCATATGTATCTACATTTACGCTATACGTATACTACATCATATTGCATCACATCATTATACATTACGTTGGATGGGCCCATGTAGGAAGAGAGCCTCTGTTCCTAACACAGCTATCATCCACTGCATGGCTCCTTGCATCTGGATGCCGTGCCTGGCGTGACAACCTAGTTTCGACTCTTGAAGTCTTGACATGTGCCAGGCTGCGAATCTGTCTGCGTCTTTTGATGGCAGGATAGGGTCTTTCTTCGCCTGGGGGTGGACGGGCCCAGCATGGCGACGATGGCCCCGGGGTGGAACCTGACTCAACATTTTGGGGCATAAAGAAATCTTAATTGAGAATGACCATCGCAAACGGTGGGAGTTTGGCTTTAACTGGCGACGGGCAAAAGCGGCGAATCTTACACGCGAGTGTTGCGAGCACTCATGCACTGTGAGCCCAAGCTCTGCGTCTTGTAGGAATTAACTGAACATGCCGAATGCTCTTCAAGGTTTGGGCTAAAAAGCCAAATTCACATGCAGGAGCTTCTTGAATTCCATACCTGCCGCCTTTTGGGGATACAGGGTCTAGGGATGCAATAGAGAACCACATGGGAAGTAACATGAAAAGCATGGAAACTTGATTTAATCAGATAGAGGATCAGTTGTTGTTGGTGACTTTGGCAAGAACATGATAACGCGAATCAAAAGTTTTTGCCAGAGCTTTCGACAAGAAAGTGCATTTCAACCGCTACTGTAGGGCTGCTGCAAACTGCGACTTCCGCACCGTGACGGCGTACTCGTATGCACCTTACTGCGTGTGACTGTAGCAAATCCAGGCTTTTGCGGAATACATCCCTCGATGTCAATCCTACGACGAGATTGTTGAGGCCTGGCCAAGGAAACCTGTTCGACTTTACCTTTAATGAAACGGCATATTGCTGCGTACCATCCAGGTCTATATTCAGATCTTGGAAAGCTACGTAAGCCAACCCAGTTGCTGGAGACCCATGCGGGGTTGGCAGTTTCTATAGACCTTGGGTCCTGCCCCCACTCAGCAACAGTTGGATAATTTCTTTATTATAGCTATATAAAGCCCTTAATACTACCCCCATTATAGGCTGTTACTGGGTATGGGCAGGACCCAATATACACCCACCAAGTTCATGATCATGAGAATCTAGTCTCCCGAAAGCTTGGAAGTCAAAAATCAGTTCTCCCTCCTCAGCAGAGTCCACGCTTGCAAAGGGTTCAGGGTTGAGGGTTTAGAGTTTAGGGGATCCTTTTTTTATGCGCCCAAGCCGAGGCCGGAATGCTAAGAATCAGCTCGCATCAGGAACCCAGGGGGCCCTAGCCCTAGCCCGAGGAAGGGGTTTTGGGTTATAGCGATAATGGACAGGAGAATGGAAACTACTGTAGTATATTGGGGTTACATGGGGGTTATAGGGATATTGGAAAAGAGAATGGAAGTTACTATTTTCTATTGGGGTTATATGGGGTTATAAGGATATTGGAAAAGAGAATGGAAACTAATATCGTATGTTAGGTGCCATAGGCGGACGTAGGAGAAGAAATAGAGCTGTGACGACAAAATGAAGCTTCAAACTCGGGGAGCGCAGCCCAGCCCACTGCTCCAGAAAACGTGGACAAGGTTCCTAGATGTGTCATAATCTAAACTCCTTAAAGGGGAGGCATATAGGGGATTCTATAGAGGACTATAGGGGATATTAAGGGGGATACTAGGAGCTTAGTCTATAGCTCAGATGAGGAATGACGCAAGTTTACATGTACCATGTGCCAGCCTCTTACGGCCTATGACAGAAGAGATGTCTCATGGCCCAGGAACAAGCACTCACACCGCAAAGCATCCTAATCCCGGACAACCCTATATGAGTAGTTGTCAAAATTATGGTCCCTTTTTGGGTCCCTATTATAATATGGCCCCTAACTTTTTTATGACCGCCATGCGCTACCGATGCTTTTGCTGTACATGGAAAACATGTGTGCTTCGCGCGTTGGCGCAGCCACCAGCTTGGAGGAGTAGCTAGGATAGTTTCGAAGGTATTGAAACTAAACCTAGAAAATCCTTACGGGAATGAGAGCCCCTAATATTTAGGGTACCCAAAAAGGGACCATAATTTTGACAACCCTATATAGGTCATCCTAGTCATCCAACAGCAACAGACACAGCAACAACAAGCATAAGCGCAAGCACAGGCACCAGCATGAGCACCAGGGCCGCTGCCGCTCCCACCAGCGCAAGCGCCAGCGTCACGATCAGCAGCAGTAACAACAGCAACAGCAGCAGCAGCAGCAGGAGCAGCAACAATAGCAACAGCCACAACAGCAGCTAAAACCACCACAACAAACGCCATTCAACGGCCGCTAAGGACCCGGACCTGTCACGCGGTCAAGACGTCGAAGTGCTGCCTTCTGCTTGGCGTCCAGGGCGGAGGCTGGATCCGCAGCCGCTTTTCCAAGCCTTACATCAAGGTACCTACTCTGTGGAGCCTATGTTTTGGGGTGTAGCGCCGTGTAGCGAAGAAAGGATGCATCGCAGTAGTTCCTGAAAATTTCCACTCCATAGTGCATTTCATCGTTCCCTACAGTTTGTGATACAAGTCAAGCAGCATTATAGAGGGATATACAGTATGCAGCTAACCTGAGCCAATCAAGACCACCTTGCTTGCAGTCGTCTATATGCCCTATAACCCCTACATGGCCAATATAGTAGTTTCCATGTTATTTTCCGTTATCCCTAAATTACCGCAACAAATACTGGGGCTGTGCTAAGATTTAGCAGAGCAGAGGTCTTGCAGCCAGGGGTTCAGGGCTTAAGTAAGCAACAACAGGGTATATAATCCAGCAACGCTTTCAAGGCGTTATAGGGGCTACACGCGGTATATCAGACATATGGGCTTAGGACGTCAAACTACTATATCAGCTCTCCAAAAGCAGGGTCTTCATTGTCCTCAAGTACTCATCCTAGACTCCTAGACCTTCCTTGTTGAATCCTTGTTACGTAGAAGAAGTGCCTCAACATCAGGGTCCATGTTGCGAAAGCGTTAGGGTGTCGGGCATGTTTGGGGATTTGCGTATTTCTGTGCATATGAGCCATAGTCTTAACTCCTAGTATCCCCCTTAATAACCCCTATAGTAGTCCCCTATATAATCCCCGCTTTCAAGAGTTTTGATTATGGCTCGTATGAGCAACCACTGGACAAAATGACAGTCACCTGTCATGCAGACGAAGCTCCGCTTTGCGCTTCGAGATGGCTTAGTCTCCCTCAGGTAGATAGGATATGGATTCCCCACAGCCGTTTAAGATACCCTATACCCCCTGTTCTATCTTCCTAACGGGGGACTATATCATACGCACAGATTGCTTGCGTGACGCCTGGCATTGGCGCCCGTAACGACCCAGCCCACCCAAGAGCAATAAGCACTGAGACGCCAGCACCGTTTTTCTGAACATGGACTCCGGCATGCTCACACCTTTGCTGGTTCACAAGGATGCTACCAGCCCATGACGAAGAGTTCAGGTTCCACATGCCCCAACTACAACTACATGTGTGGAAATGTACCAAAGTGACAGTCGATGGATCCATTGCGCAACCCAGTTCGAGCCACAGCTGTCGGTCAGACTTGGACAAAAGCCATGGTTCTTCTGAAAGCTCAAGGACAGAATGCGGAAGATATTGGCGATCACCTCTAATCACCACAAATCCCAAATAGGAGCAGCCATCTTCTTGCCATTATCCCTATAGACATATTAGTAGTTTCCATAAACTTCGGGATCCTATAATCGGCCCTAAAATGCTATAGTCCTTGTTTCTGGAACACCCGCCTAATTTTGGGAAACTCCCCTCAATCCCTCAACCCCAGGCTGAAAGAGCACAAATGCCTTTAAGCCCTTGTGCCGGAACTCTGCCTAGCCCGGTGGACTAAGCAAGGAATGAAGGAATGGGTACTCATAGCAGTCCCTAGATAAGCCCCAATCATAAAGTGGCTTCCATTGTCTTTTCCAATCCCTCACTCCCCACCAACCATAGAGTGTTACTATGGTGATGGAGAATGAATTGGAAAATAAAATCGAAACTGAAATGGACACAGGGATGAGAAAGTGGTCCTCAGTACCTCTTAAGGACTTCTTTATTGCCTCATGACTGCTGTATATAGTATGTAATCTTAGCACAACCACTCTATCATCTCTAGTCGACACCCCCATAGACCTATAAAACGCACATTTGTTCATGCTTACTTGGGGCTATACTTCAATAACAGACAAGTCCAAAGGGGATAGGAGGAGATGGTGGTCGTACTTGGGCTGCCTGTGATCTCCCCCATGCCTGCCTCATACCGACATCCCTTGCTCACGTCGAAAGTCTAAGACCAGGACAGTGCCACGAGTTCAGTGCATCGTCCAAGCAGTTGAACTCGTACCTGGTAGCTTGTGACGGCTTCAGATGTGATATGAGGGACAAGGCATGGAGTTCCTTCTACGTACAAAGCTGCGTCTTGTCTGACCGCAATTTCAAGGAGAGGCAGTGAACTTTCTGGTCCTGGCGTGATCAAGTCCATTCTGTTCAACCCCAGAGATTACTTTTCTCGGCGCCTACTGTGATTGCAGCTCTCGGTGTCAGCGCAGCTAGTCGCGGTTGCTGCCGTGGCTGTGGTGCGGATTGCCACCTGGAATTGAATATGCTAGGCATCTAGACTGAAATTGCAACTGGCTGAGCTACCAGCAATGCTTGGATGAAGGCATGTGCCAACAACTGGGGTATCCCGACGAACCGTCTATAACTGCCAGGACCACGCCTCCAGCCTCAACTCAAATCTTGCAGTCTCCTTCTCCCAGAGAGATGTAGGACCAGGTCTACAAGGAGAGGCCGTTCATGAGATACCCGAAATTCAGCCCTTCTGTCTGAAGCTCCCAAAACACTAATCCAGCACATGCGTTTGAGATTGAGTGTTGACCCTTGCAACGTATTGTTGACACCTCCTAGACATTCCGAAGCCTTTACAAAAACCAAGGTTTCCATTTCATTTTCCGTTCTTCATTATGGAGGCAAAAGCTCAATATTGGCAGCTAGACTGTGAGGGGCACTCGCCCAAAGACATGAGGATGGGCTTGTCGGCCTCCCAGTGCAGGGCGTTGCGGTGCAGCTTTTGTTGCAGCAGTCATCCGCAGTCATTTAGTGGCTAGGACGCTAGGACAGGTATGGGTAAGCCGGTGTAAGCAGTGAGGTTGACCGGGGAAAACGAAAAATGAATTCCAGCTTGTTGCAGCCCAACAGCACAATCTTGAGGATCCTCTGCTTTCGGAAGGTATCGGAATGGAGCTGGCGCATGCCAAGCCCTGTTATTATTCCAACCTAAACCTTTAACCCTAAACCCTTGAGACCTACGAAGCCAGCAAGGGGAGGGCAGCTTTAAGATTCTTAAAGCTATAGTCATCACCATAATGTTAGAAATACCGTAGCCATTGCCATCGTCAAAGCAATCCTCTCATACTAATACGAACCACCCCACCCACCCCTAACATCAAACATGGTCCTAGTATGTAACGCTTCTCATGGACATTTGATAATTTGGGATGTGGGAGTAGTAGTAGTAGTAGTAGCAGTAGTAGTAGTAGTAGTAGCAGCAGCAGCAGTAGCAGTGGCAGCACTTTTATAGCAATGAAGATCCTTCTCCCGAAGCGGATTTCTGTAGAAGGCGCCGGTTCCAGGATGTCCTGAGATTTGGAGAAGCCAAGCTCTAAGGGGGTATAGGGTTATATGTCTAAACTCCTGGCATCCCCCTTGATAACCCCTATCGTACTACACTATAAAACCCCCTTTAATGAGTTTAGACTATAGCTCATATGGGGGTACAAAGGGTTGAGGCTTCGTACTCCAAGAATGAAGAATCAAATGGAAAAGCATTCAGAAATCTGGAAACTGGGAGTCTATGAGGGTTTTGTAAGGGTGTGATAGTAGGTTGTCAAATGATGATTCCTCTTTTGGTCGCGTTGGAATATGACACTTGATGTTTGGGGTACCCAAGAAGACCATAGTTTCAACACCCCTCCATGTGAGTATCTGGTATATGTTTGGGCCCTTATGTAGCTTCCTTTTGACAATGCTTCTGGTCCCCAACTATAATAGTTGCCATGAGCGCAGCGCCCAAAAAGCCAGTTGCGGTTTATGCATTGCAGGGACCAGGAAGTCATAGATTTGCTAGAAGGTGTGTTTTGGGCTTGTGGCAGAGGAAGTCCCATAGTCTTGTTTTTGTGAGCGGCTAGCAGCTAGCATGTTGGCGGCTTAGTTTTTGGAGTTGGCTTCTTCAAAATCTTACGAAAGGCCCCCATACTAGAAATGCATTCACGCAAGGGTAACTAGAGAAGCAACAGGTGATCTGAGGCGTTGAAACCGCTTGCCGTGCTGGCCGATTGCCTGCCAAGTCTTGTATGAACGATGGGTACTGGGGCTCGAACGAAGAAATTCATCCTCGGCGTTAGCGCGATTGGGCTTCAGGGCGGCCTCGTCCTGGTTGCAACGAACAAACCATGGATCAAGACCAGAACTGAACATGCAAGTTGAACGAGCAAGTTGAAGGGTGAGTCGCCTTTGAATCCTGAACTTCCATCAGGGGCAACCCGCAATTTCAGCGGGCACTAGTCTTCCCTCCTTGAATTTAGCACGGCGCAGTTTGAACATCAAGGATCAAGGACATCCAGGGCACATCCAAGCACGTTTTGCGTTTGCCGCTCTGTGCACTAAGCCTGTGACTCTAAACGCTTGCATATACCGCATTCACAGCTCCAATCCGCCATGCCAGGTCCAACACAACGCGTTTCACATTGGCTTTATACGGGCTTTCGAGGTAGCCTCCGCAGTGACCGAATTCTGCAGCTGGCACTTTCTGGGCCAAGTGAACACGCCACGAAGCTTGCGCACAGCCAAGTTTCAACAAACCCCCCAATCTCCCCAAAACTCTCTTGCATCTGGGCTAAGAGCTACCGTGCCTGTTTTGCGCAGAGGGCCACGCAAAGTAGTAGCCCAACACAGTCGGGGCAGATGGTTAAAACGCACAACAAATTGCTCATACCCGACCAGTATGGTCTCCTCAGCATGAATGAAATTCAGGAGGTCTTGCCCTCCAAACGATGAAGTGCACATCTAAACTAAACCAGTCAGCACACCAAATCCGCAAAACAAACATGCTAGGAATCCTGCCGGTTCCCATGTTCCTTAACTCATGCGCCCTTTGATGTCTCAGACCCCTATACCCAACAAACTTTCACAGCTCCAGCGATTGACCTTTCACGACACACCACACTTGCCTCAACCCTCGCTGCTGTGTAGCTTATGTTGAAGTTTGCAAATGCCTGGGGGCTCAAGCCCCGCCTGGCAAGCATGACAACTGACTCTTCCGGAAGCTCTTGAAGAATTGGTACACCTGAAGTCTTGTCTCAAGAGAGCTTACTGGCGCAGTAAGAATACGAGAAGACCGAAAACGCATATTCAGTCCAACATTAGCTTCCGAAATAATGCGTAGACAATGACTCGTGGCAAGACTGGTACAACTCTAGACTCTAGCTACTTCTTGCCGTGTTCGAAGCCCTTTTCCAGCTGCGCGCCTCTTCTGCCATGCTGACGACACCTCAAGTCAAACCCAGTAGGTAGGTGCTTTTTTTGAAATGATCCAGTTGGTGGGTTCAAGCTGGGAGAGCAGGGCCTAATTGTTCAGACATTTATTTACCTGCAGATGTCATTTCAGCAAATGAGAATGTAGCTTCTTGAGAGTGTAGCTTCTTTGAACTGCAAGCTACAACCTGTCTGAATAGTGGGAACGTCAAAGCTACACTGCACACGTAGAGCCTGGGTACTTCATCAGGTGCTTTATCAACTGATGGTTCTATAGGGATATTCAGGGATTAGAGTTTCGGGTTTCCTCCTCAAATAGGGTTGGCAGGGGTCCTGAGTTGGGTCCGATGCTGCAGGAATGTTTCCGAAAGACTCAACTTATAATAAAGCATGTGACCTATAGTCTAAACTCCTAGTACTCCCCTTTATAATCCGTATAATAGTCCCCTATATAAATCCCCTCTATAAGCCCCTTTAAGGAGTTTAGATTATAGCTCGTGTGCCTCACCCTTATGGGCAGAAAGAATTGGCAATTCAGGGTTCTGTGTACACACACAGATGGAGGGTACGGAAGCGCCCTGCTCTAAGACAGTCCAGCTACGTCAATTGAAACAACCAGGATACTTTCCAGCAGAGAGACACCTCCCAACAAGCCGACACTTTCTGGTGTAAAGTAACGGCAGCTAAGTCAGTGCAGTCTTTCACTCACCACCATTTGCCCAGTAGCTGCTGGACCAAAGCTGATCTGCAAAGTCTCAACTTTGCCTTGCTGGCAGTACGGCCAGGCGCCGTGAGACTCGAAATGTGACACAAGTCAACTAGTCATCAGATTGCAACTCAAAACAATGAGGTATTTGAGGCGGACCAACTTGTGCGGGGATCCTATTCTTCTACATTAGCAGCGCAAGCCCAGATCCAAGGCCCCTGCAGCAACTGCTTCGCTTTTCCTCTTCGAGGTGCAAAGCTTTGGGTCAAAACGCTGCGGATTTCACCAGAATACACATAAGCTATAACACTCCCCTATGTAATCCCCTATATAACCGCCTTTGAGGCGTTTCGACGCTGGCCTGCATGGTCACGAACCCACCATCAGGGATCCCACCCAAAGGAGGACTTGCAATAGTCTAGTGCTAGAGCGAACTACAGTATGAGCCGTAGTAGTCCCCAAAACCACCCTCATCATTGAGTGGTTGTCGTGGAGGGGAAGGCGCTCATGACATAGGTTAATGGGGTGTAGGTCCTTATGTAATGAACTTGACTGAAGGCCACGTCCTAGGCAATATAACTACCGCCGTACTGCTTACTATTCCAACTCAGCTCCAAGAAGCCGGAAAGTCTGCAAAGCTAGAGCTAAAGCCTCCTCTGATGCTAAGTCCGCAGCCACAACCCTAAACGCTAAACCCTAAGCCGCCTTTTTCAAAGAACCGGCCTTTCAATTGTACTACCTTTGTCTGCTCCACTCGGTCGCTGATGGAATCTTACCTGAGAGTACTAGCAAATGCTGCGCATCATGCCCTAGACCCTAGACCCTAAATAGTAGTTTCCATTTAATTTTCCAGTATCCCTTTCTAACCCCAATATAACCCCAATATGCCCAAAGATGCTGATCAACAGCACCAGGTTCAGTACCGGCTTCCAAACTTGATTCTAATGCAAGCTTTGCTTGCTGGGGGTTAGTAGGGAACAAGGAATACAGCGGTGCAGTACTGGGTTATAGAGAGAGATGGAAAAGAAGATAGAAACTACTATGTAGAGCTTAGGGTTAATAGGGAATAAAGGAATATACTATATGGTAAATAGGGAACCCCAATGTAGAGCCCAAAATACTACAATCCTTAAAATAAGGACACCCAAAAAGGCACCCCTAATTTGAGAAAACTGCAATATAGGGTTATATACTGATTATATTCCCGTATTCCCTTCTAAGCGCCAGTAAGTTTTATAAGAGGTGCGAGGCCCCTCTTATAAATCCGATTGCAACAATAGACAGGATAGACTGGAATTTGGTTCAGGGCTTAGGGCTCAGGGTTTAGGGTTACCCCGTTCCACACTACTCCCCCCTGGGTTCCCGATTCATTAGGGCTACTTCAAGATAATTAGGGTTAATACGTTTGGAGCTTCAGAAGGTATAGTATCAAGGAGGGAGTAGAGGAACCCATGAAAAGTAAGAGATGCACTGCCACCTGAGCGAGGTAGACTGTTACACCTCCCGAGACACTTAGCCAATATAACCCTAAAATAACCCCAATATAACCCTAGTATAACCCTAATATGACCCCAATATGACCCTAATATAACCCTAGTAGAACCCCAATAGAACCCTAACATAACCCTAGTATAACCCCAATAGAACCCTAGTATCTCACTCTTGGCTGGGAACTGGTGCCTGCTACATAGTAAAATCGCAGTAGGAATAATCGTAGTAATACATGTTGTAATAACGCCAATAATGATAAAGAATCGTAATGATAACAAGTATAATACTGTATCAGAGGCTATCTAATATCAAGATTTGATACCCAAAGCAACAAGAACTGAATTCCTCAAGAGTCTGCTATAATCCCTAGATAACCCCTATAATCCCTGTTGTTTCCATTTTATTTCCATCATCCCAATATAACCCCAATATACTATAGTAGTGCTTCTCAGCTGACCCTGGCGGACGTTTTGCTGCGCAGCGTGCTAGGTGTTGATGCCTACGCGCTGCACTGCGAGACGCTTGCTTTTCTTATACATTATTGGGGGCTAAATATGGGGGAGTCTTATAGGGGTTATTAAGGGGGATACTAGGAGTTTAGACTATAACCCCTATAATCCACGATATAATCCCAGTTTCCATTTCATTTTCCATGTTCCTTTGCATTTGATTCTCCATTATTGGGGGCAATCTCCCTAAGCCCCCTTTAAGGAGCTTTGGTAATTCTGAAGCTGTTCCTACAACCATGAACGTCGATGCGATCTCAAAGAGATCTCAAAGAGGTGCAGTCTCTGGTGTTGTTTGTGAGCTCCCAGTTTGATCTTGTTCGCCACAGATCCGGGATGCGCACTTTGTATCTTTGGTCACAGAGGAGAGGCCATTGGACCTTGGACCTTCTTCGAAGTAATTACTCCTTTCGTCAATCCTTGCGGCATGTTTCAGCGGACAAGTCAGGTTCCATCTGGCCAATCTCCTTACATCGCATTGAAGCGCCAACTTGCTCTTGTGGCGTTCGGCTTATTTCACTGAGCAATGTGAGGCTAGGACCTACACTAGAAGCCACCCTTGTTGAACTGCAAAAGGCTGGGAGGTGATCTTTCACTCGTGCTTCGTGCCCAGAACACCGACTGCAAACTTCAACCTCAAAAATGCGCTCATTAATACCTCGTCATTGAACGGTTTTGCTTCAGTGAGAAGAAGCCGCTGGCTTCATGTGTACAGACGTACGGACTCGGCAGTTCTTGCATCAAAGTAGATCTGCAGCTCAGCCTCCAAGACTATAGGGTATGTCTCACAGAAGACCAGACAAAGCCAAAGGTCTGTACACAGGACAAGCTGAAACGTGTCTGCCCCCTCCAGCACTTTGCAAAGGAGGGCATGTGCAAGTTCTTTCCTGACGTTTCGAGAAGTCCCATGCAGGTCAATTGAGTACATATGCGAACCCCAGATATGATATTTTCCCAAACCAAGGGGACGCCATTACAGACCCCAGAATGCTATCATATTGTTATGGGGACCCCCAAATCGGCACCCTTAATTTTGGGCAAGCTCCCATATTCGTCCTGGGTCCAAACCGGAATAGCTTTAACGTGTTCATTCGACGTGCAGATCATGACCGGTCTCACGGCCGGCAACGATCGATGAAACGGGCCTGCCGACAGAACTTCTGGTAAAGCTCCCAAAATTGGGGGTTTGGGATTTGGGGATCATCCAGAATACTGGAGATTCGAACGCAAAAAAAAGGAGTGACGTAGAAACTGGTAGTATGCAGTGATTGGAGTGTTGTGTTTTGATAACCTGGGAGTGGTATCATGTTGATATCCGGTCTCTCGATGCTATCCCTCCATTGCTATGTGCTGACACCACGGGGCTCAGGTACCCTGACCCTATATAACACCATTATACTAATTTCCATTTTATTTTCCAGTATCCCTATATGGGTGGTTGTCAAAATTATGGTCCCTTTTTGGGTCCCCATTATAGTACGGCCCATAATATTTTAGGGTACCCAAAAAGGGACCATAATTTTGCCAACCCTAAACCCTAAACCC
>CAJNIZ010000692.1:112217-135364 GCA_905231905.1 Symbiodinium pilosum | reverse complement strand
CGGCAAACCACCCAAACCTATACGTTTTAGGGTTTAGGTCCGCCTTGGTCAACAACAACACCTCTTCATTTGTGTACGCTGAAAGGTCCTGAGAGCTGGCAAAAGGTCAGAAGAAGGCCTAGCGTGGTGCTCATGAGTGGGGAGGTGCGAGGCGGGAGGCCTTGCAGGCAGGCTTGGGAGGTCTGGCAGCCCTGGAGGGCCCTCCTCGAGGCCCTGGAGGCCCTGGAGGCCCTGGAGGTGCCTGGAGGCCCTGGAGGCCCTGCAGGCCCCTCAAGGCCTGGAGGCCCCTGGTGGCACCCGTTTTTTTTGTTGGAGAAATTTGGTGTTGGGGCCCTGACCCCGAAATTCGCTCGCAGAGGGGGCCCTGGACCCCCCAGACCCCCCTTGGATCCAACCTGGAAATTGGCATAAGCGTCGCCCATCGAAGGGCGGCCTATGCCATGAGTTTAGGGTTTCGGGTTTAGGGTTTAGGGTCCAAGTACCTAAATAGGGCCCAACGCACCTGCGAGCCCGCTTGGGCCCTAATTTTCTGACTTTTGACTACTTGACCCTTTGGGTTACTTCTACGAGTTGAGGTGCTGAGGGTTTCTGCTTCGCAAATCCCTCAGCCCCTAAACCCCAAACTCCTAAATGATGCGGACTCCTGAAAAAATTACCGGATTGGATTCTATCTGGCGTGTTCTTTTAAGGGGGGGAGGGTGAATTAGGACATAAACCTATCCGCAGTGGTGATGTCTTGTGATTGCTTTGATTTGGCTTCTGTGGTTGTAGAGTTTGACGGCTTAAGCGTCCAGATATTGAGCGGACAGGAGGTCAGGGATACAGGCTTAGGGACTTCCTGTATGTATACCTAACTGAACCTGGAAAGTAGATAATAAACGCATGGCCCAAAACCCATCAACAGGGCAACCAGTCTGAATATTTAGGGTTTCCCATTTAACATAGGTTTTTTTAAGCAGGTTGTCATTTTGCGAGCTCCTGGGGGGATGGCATTTCCTGGACCACAGACTCTAAACTCAAGGCCTAGACAGCTCACCCCACCATAGAAGAAGACATTGCTTAGGGTTTATTCCGGGGTACCCTTAACCCTAAAGCCTAAACTAATGGATTTCCGCTTTAGGGTTTAGGGTTTGGGGATGGTGGATACTCAGGAAAGAAGATAGACAGAAACGACAGCGAAATAGGCTTTGCATGGGGGCTTGTAGGAAAAGCTACCAATATCAAAGTTCTAGATCCCTGGCGTACTATTTGTTTGGTACCTGAAGTAGACCTCAAAATGATATTGGCAAGCATTTTAGGCCCCTATTCGGGGTTTTGCGTGCAGGCCCCTCGCGGCTTCCAGATTCAATAGCTGCCGAAGATGAGGGGTTCAGGGCTTGGGGTTTCGGGTTTCGGGTTTAGGGGGTCCGTGCAAAGGATTTCATCAGCATTTCCAAGTGGTAAACTGAATGCTAGCGGTAGCCGGGTGTTTACATGTATAAACCTTGCACCACCGCATACCCCAAGACCCTCAGAATATTGCAGCCCATGGTAGCCATGGTAATTTGCATAATGTGATCCGCAAGTTCCTCCATCAACAGATAGCTTGGATGGCCTTCTCTCCTTGAGACCTAAGCGAGGACATCACGCCCTTTGCGCGGTTGAAGTGGACCTGGAATAAGGGAAGCAAGAAGACGTGAAACTGTGAAACAATCTACCTAGGACCTTCGGGTCTGACCGTTGGATATCACCACTGTTTAATACGCAGAAAGAAAGTGGGGATCGAGGGCAACTGATACTTCAAGTGCGTAGAGATTCTATGAATGAATTGAAGTTGTAAGTGTTCCTTCAGCGTCCTGTGATAGTTTTGTGTCTCCTAGCTCTGGTCAAGGAAACGAACCCCTGAGTCCGAAGCCATATCGCCTGAGCCTCCCCAGTTCCAACTGGGCTTTCCGAAATCCACCAATCATTGCCTCCAACCTCTTGGAGAGCATGTATGCAATTTTCTATTAGACCTTGAACACCACCTTCAATCCCAGTGTCTATCCTTGATCAAAAAGACTGAGCCAGAAGCCCTACAGCCACCCATCCGAAAAGCAGAGGTGTTCTTGGGCCTGCATGCCACAGAGCATGCCGCAGAGCATGCCGCAGAACTACGTGCAGCAGAACTACATGCCCAGCGGGTGCGTCCAGTTCTGCATGCCAGCGGGCAATGTGCCTTGCGATGCTAAAAGATTTACGGGCAGTTCTGGTTTTCATCTGTTGCAAGTATGCAAAATACGGTACTCCGGAGTCAGGGGCGAGGTTATGTGCATACGTTTGGGTTCAAGGCTCTTGGGGCTTCTTGGAGGTTCAGAGCAGTTTTCTGGCTCTCACCTATCAGATTAACGCAATCTGGAATTCTGGAAATCTGGATACAAGAAAATGGGAAACCCTTAAATCTGAAATGGAAAAGGAAAGGGCAAATTAGAAGACTCTTTGAAATTTGAAGAGAGGATGGATTTTGGGCAGTTTATATTCTGCCTAATCGGAAGACTGATATTGAATTTATGGTGAGTACGAAAGTCTCAGCCAAACTAAAGGGTCGCACGTGTGCCGCCTCTTGGATATGCATGGAGGTTTGGAGAATGTAGAATAGAAGACTAAAGACAAGGCAGTTTTCAGCTCTGATCATAATTTTGGTCTGACCTCTGCCTTCAGCGGTGGTCTCAAACTACACGCGCCCACCCACTCCTAACCTTGTGTATCCATGTAAGAGCATCCAAGTACGTAAAATCTAAACAAAGTTCGTGATCGAAAAACAGGAACCCAAGAATCCGGAATTTTGGTGTCAAGAGCCCAGGATAAAGTAACATCTCTCCAGAAGACTGGGATGTGAGAATTCTGTTTCACACCAGAAGCACATTCAGCAAGCGATTCATATAACATACAGGAGTCCAAGATTTGAGAATTCATTTTAAACTTGAAGCACATCCAGAAAGGGATTTATATCGCCAAAAACACGAGCCCAGGCTTTGAGAATTGTGTAATAAGGAGAGTTCATAAAGAACATCAGCAGCTATGCAAATTCCTGCCAGCTTTTGAAACACAAGTAGGAAGACATTTTTTCAGTGGAAAAAGAGGAGCCAAGGATTCGAGAATTCTTGCGTAATGTTCAGCCACATTCAAAGACATGTCGCAAGGTGTTTATATATACTGTGGAGAAAATTAGGTGCCCAGTATGTGAGAATTGGTCTTTGAACTTATGCAAATTTAGCAAGATCTTATCATCGAGAAAAAAGAGACCAGGAACAAAGCATTATCCCGAAAATTCGTAGCCAATTTAGTAGAAGAGTTATATAGACAAAAGATGGAGTTTCTTCTTTAAAGTCGAAGCGAATGTGGTAGAGCAATGATACAGAGCAATTCCGGAGCCCAGAATCCAAAGAATCCAAAAAACACTTCTCGAATTGGAGGCATATATGCATTGAACCATTTGTATAAACCAAAGCAGGAGCCGAGTATTTGGGACTTCGATTTTACATTCAAGAACATTTAGGAAGGGAGATATGCAAAAAATAATGAGAGTCCCTATTCAATTTTGACGCACGTTTGCTAAGGGTAGAACAAGTGAGGTTACCAGGGTCGGAGAGTTCTCCTGTCGAATCGTAGCCAGTTTAGTCAGGGGTATTCTATCAGCTCAGTACCAGAGACCTTCCTTTTAAGTTCGAAGCCAAGTTACTTGGAGGGTCATGGGGGCTTAGTAAGTAGGTTAATAACCCCGATAAGCCATATAGTAACCCCAATTATCCTAATCATTAACCTACTTACTGGGTCTGCATGACCCTCCAAGTAGGTCAGTGAATGATTTAGTAAGGGATGAAGTAAGGAGTGAGAATTCCTTTCTAAACTTGAAGCACGTGTGGTAATGGCTTTTATATAGACAGAAGCAGTAGTCCAGGATTTGAGTATTCCTCTTTGCGTTTGAAGCCTCTTTGGCTTCACAGCGCATGTAATGGAGTAAAATGACCCTAAACCCCTAAACCCCTTAAACCCCTAAACCCTAAACCCCTAAACCCCTAAACCCCTAAACCCCCAAAACCCAAAAAACGCCTAAACCCAAAACCCAAAACCCATGAATAGCGCGGGGACTACCAGCCTGGCTCCGTCAGCTTGAGAGGTGAAGTGAACTAGAAATCCGCTGGCGGTAGTTGCCTGAGTTCAGCGCTGGTCATGATTGAAACCCAAAGGGTCCTAAGTACCCATATGGGGTATACTTACCCAAACCATAAGGGATACTACTACTACAGAAACCCTACTTTGTACCATATAGGTACTTTGGACCCTTTGGGAAAGTGGGCATGATAGCCGTTGCAAGCCATGGAGAAACAAAAATTGCCTCAGAAACCCCAACCACGTTCCTATAGTCCCCCTTAAGTAGATACAATATGGGTTCGGAAGATCCCATATACCCCATATGCCCATCTTCTATTTAATTAGGGCTCTATACACTGCTACACCATCACCCTAAACCCTAAGCCCTATCACGCTCAGGTGCCACCACCTCTCCAGCAGCAGCAGATGGCCCAGCAACAGATTGGACAGCAGCAGGTGATGATGCTGGGCTGCTGCTAAGGGACTTAATTTGAGTTACTATATTCTCCCCGTACGATGGAGAATCACATGGAAAAGAAAATTGACAATGAAATGGGAACTGCGGGAATATAGGGTCTTAAGGAACTTAACTTAAGTTACTAAAATGTGGGAACCCTTTTATTTACCACGTATACCCATTCTGGTAACTTAACTTAAGTTCCTTAACAGCAACCCAGGATGTTGGTTCCAGTGCAGCAGGTTGCCTTCATGCCCGCGAGCAACGGATTCTTGGTTGCAAAGTTCAGGGATTTGGGTTGCTGTTCCCCAAGCCGTAAGTTTGGACGACGAAAGGTGTGAGGTAAGGTCAAGGTTCAGGCTTGCGGAGGCCTTACTTGATCCTAAATAGTAGTTTCCATTTTCTTTGCCATTATCCCAAAGTAACCCTAAGCCCTTCGGGTTATAATTTTGGAGTTAAGGGGAAGCCCTAAGTAGTAGTTTCCATTTTATTTCCCATTTTCCCAATATGACCCCAAAATATCCCCTATAAGCCTTATATAACCCTAGTGTACAGTGCTTGGGTTTGGCTTCGAGCAAGAGCTTGAGGTGAGGAGCGAAGGTCCTGAGGAAAGGTAATATGAGGGCTATATTGGGGCTACATGGGAACAATGGAAAATAACCTGGAAACCACTATAATGGTGTTATATAGGGTACCCTAAGGCCCTAAACCCCTGAACCCTAAACTCTAAGCCCTAAACCCTAAACCCTAAACCCTAAACTGTAGGGTTTAGGAACTCAGGGGTTGACCTTACGCCCTAAGCCGCGAAATTGGGCTTCAGCTGAAGGGGCCTGGAAGTTAGATCCTTTTGGTTGCGCCTTGTATACAGCAGAGTTACAGCTTTTCCGGTTTGCGGAAAGTTTTCTGAAGTGCCAGAAGAAGTTGTTTACATGCAGTTGTTGTTGCGTTTGGCCTTTCTTTGAGTTCGGGGTTTAGCAGTTTCCATTTTGAGCCCCAGGAACGTATGTAGCAATGTGCGTAAAGAGCTCTCTATATATGTATATACACATGCGCATATGTTTGTTCTGGAGTCTCATTCTGGGCTTCACTCTCCCCAGTCTGAACTGTGTCAAGTCACCTGGCACTCATCAGAGACTTACAGGGGCACTTGAGGGGATGCTGACTTCAAAGCCCGGTGGGAAACAATAACTTATACCCCCCCCCGTAGATATATACAATATGGGGCTAAATTGGGATGATGGAAAAGAAAATGGAAACTACTATTTAGGGTTTAGGGTTTAGGGTCTAGTCCTTAAGTAGATAGAATATGGGGCATATGGGGATCTTACTATAATATACCCAAAGCCATATTCTATCTTCTTCAACGGAGAATCTTACGCAGCACACGTGTTTTCTGTAGAGGTCATAAATCCATTGTTCTACACGTTTTAGACAAGTACTCGTAGCACAGAGTGAAGTCTTGTGTGGGCCCCATGAACTCTTTGCATCCGAGATTGCCCCCCCACTGCCTCTGCACACTTCTGCGCAACAAACGAATTAAACTAACGCACACAGATCTATCCTTGGCTTGAAGCTCATACACTAGTTCCGCTTGAGTAGACAAAGTATGGGGTATATGGGGCTTGTATTGCGACATCCATAGTCTATCTTCTCAAGAATCTCTCTAACTGTGATGGGAGGGGTGTTGGACGCGTTGACGTGCCACACGGCTGTCTTCGTGGAAGTGCTGCCGCTATATATGGGCTGTTCTCAACATGATGGGCCCCTTTTGCGGTTACAGATTCTATTACGGCGCTTACTTTTTGGGAGTACCAAAATGGGATCCTAATTTTGGGAATTACCCATATTTGAGATTTTTTCTAAATTATTTCTGTCAGGCCAGGTGGCCAGACTATCCTGGGGAATTATGCTGCTCAAGTATACTATGGTCACGCAGGTCCTTCATGTTATCAGTGGGGCCCCGAGAAGTACTTCTTGGGGAGAAAACTTGCAGAGCATGAGGCAATGAGGCAGCTTATGGGACAGCTTTGTGATCCATTTAGGCGTCAAATAGAAGCGTAGGGTTTAAAGTAGATAGAATATGGCTTTGGGTATATTATAATAAGATCTCCATATACATATATACACCTCATATTCTATCTACTTAAGGGGGACTAGAGGTTCAACGATTCAGGCTTTAGAAGCTAAGTACAGCTGGGTAGTTTACAGGTGAGCAGTCTCGCATAGGCCTTCCACGCCACTCCTAGAAGTTAGGGCTTAGGGTTTAAGGTTTAGGGAGTACAAGGGGAACTACCCACCGATCAATTATTCACCTGTAAGTGACTTCATTCAAACGAAATCGATGTCAGGATGCCGTCGTAGCTGCGTCGCCCTTAAGGGTCCAAGGATCCAAATAATGGGGTTTTAGGGCCCAAACACTATATCTTATTAATGATATTTGCTTTGGATTCTAAACCCCTGTTATTTGGGTCCTTGGGCCCTTAGGGTATACTAAGGAACCTATAAGAGCCGTACGATGGTCATGGGGTCCCTGTTTCGGGGGCCCCGAACACAAGAACGCTGCGAAATCCCGTGCGTATTTCCCCCCTGGAATTTGAAAGGTAACAGTACGGGCATGTAGCCCTTTGTATATTTTGGTTATATAGGGAATTATGGAAAATGAAACGGAAACTACTCTATATATATATATATCGGGGTTATATTGGGATAATGGAAAAGAAAATGGAAAATAGTATGCGCATGTAGCACTGAAGGTCCAAGTGCCCCAAAACTACCGAAGGGCTCTTATATAGTTCCTTTTTGGGTTTGCTATGGTTTTTTGGCAAGGGACTACAATATTATAGTACCCAAAAAGGAACTACGAAGGAGGATCTGCGTAGGGATATTTGACAGTTGACCTTGGTACCAATAATAATTCAGGTCTTCGTATCTGGGTCCTGGAAACCCTGCTGTTGGGGTGCTTGGACCTGTAGGGATAGGGAGCAACCCCGACTTGGGGTCCCCCACTAACCTCGATATGTGGGCCCCGTATCTTTTGGTATTCCCAGAGTACCTCCCATAACCGCAAGGGTCCCTAATTGGCTTCCCCCTGAAGCCCCGACGAGATTGACATTCCCTCAGGGTCAACTACCCATAATAGGGGTTCAAGTTCCAAAGCCATTCAGACTCATAGTGTTGGGTAGCGAGAAACCTTTTCATTTATGTAGGTACCTGGGCGTTGAGAATTCTATACATACACATCCTGACTGTTAAGCCACGGTACGATTCGAAAATCAGAGTTTGGCTCGTCGGGAGTCGGAGTTCCCTGTTGTAGTTTCCAATGCGGAGCTCTGGGGTTTCCCAAAGTTATGGGTACCATTTTGGGGCTCCCCATAATTCGGGCCAGAGTATTTGGGGTCTATATGTTGGAATCCCTCCATCTGATGCAAACTACCACCTCAAACATGGAAGCGGAACGGTTGCGTACAAGGTAAGCTACGGCGTGGATTAGGAATGTCACGACGTCAAGATGTCGGGATCGATTTCTTACTGTTTGTGGGGCCTTTGCTTTGACTAAGCCCTAAACCAGGAAACGGACAGCCGTACTAATGAGTACCATGCGTCGACTGCGGGTCGGGGCCTCATGGGGCTTGGGCTGCTATGGGGGTCCTAGTGTTCAGGGTTTCGGGTTCTTTTTTGTCATCTTTTCATTTCGGTTCATAAAAGGGCAAAAATATGTAGAGGGATTTTCGTTTCCAAAAACTCCATAGGGATTTTTACAGGCTCGAGTTGGATTGCTGGAAGGGAACTTTGGCTCAAGCTACAGATGAGTTACGAGGAAGCTTTATATTACAACCTTATCCATACTCCATACTATTATTCCCGAGAGCATGGCAAAGGGCCTTTCAGTGGAGGTGGTCTTCCGCTGGGATGGAGTGTTATTTGATAGGATGGTGTGATGCTGGTCATGGATGGATTGATGTGCTGAAAGGTTGTCGTGAGGTATCGAATGTAGGCTGGAGTGATATATCGGATAATAGGATGACCTGACGAGGGTCTGATGGAAAGTTCGTGGTGAGGTCGGATTAAGGTCGTCATGGAGTATCGGATGCATGGATATGTTTTGATGGTCTCCCCGACCCTTACACACCACCCCTGCAGGGCCCAAAGTTTACTAGGGCCACCAGGGCGACCCTCCAGACCCGACGCAACACCGCCTCCGATTCCTTCATGAAGGGACACATTACCGGGCCCGACCGACGCCAGTTCAAAGGCCAGCCAGGGCCGCCAAGGGCCCGCCCGGGCACAGGGCCCGGGCACGGGGCCCGCAAAGAAAGCACGAAGCCAAGGTAAAACCACTCAAAGGGCGAATCGGTGTAGTTTGGGGATGTTTGTGTTGGGTGGGATCCACACAAAAAGACAGCCTGATTCCCTTCCACTCTGTGGCTGGCGGGGCGCGGCACTTCGGGACGCCCCAAAGCCTATAGTCCCCCGTCAGTAGATAGAATATGGCCTTTGGGTATCTTATAATAAGATCCCTATATACCATATAGTCTATCTACTTAAGGGGGACTATAAATCCTAGAAACCTTACTGCCTTTCCAGGTAAAGCCTAATGCAAGCCATCCCATATTAGCCAGGCCATGCCACTCCCTCCAAAATTATGATGATATGAAAGTTATAAATGAGTACACCACGGAAAGGAAAGAACAATTATAGTGCTGTGCTATTTTGTGCTTGTTAGGGCTCAGGGCTGCTGACGCCCACCCCCTTAGTTATAAGGCAGTACCGCAAAACATTTGGGGGAATGCTTTTTTCTAAGGGGTTAACCCCAAACCCTAGAGTTTGGTGATTA
Organism: Symbiodinium pilosum; assembly: GCA_905231905.1. NCBI lineage: Eukaryota > Dinophyceae > Suessiales > Symbiodiniaceae > Symbiodinium > Symbiodinium pilosum. The sequence goes on along the minus strand of CAJNIZ010000692.1, from coordinate 125,960 downwards.
GGCTGTTGAGTTGCATTTAGCTCAGGAAACACGGATTGAGTATCGCCGTTTGTAAAGATAGAGGCGTACCGTCCTGTACACAGGGATGGTCTCAGTCTCTTGCTATAGTAGGATTGCAGGGTTCCTTTGCACTTGATTCGCAGTAGGGATGATTTTTTAAATACTGAATCCCCCAGCCCTAAATCCCCAAATCCTTAACCTCACATAACCCTCGAAACCCTCAGCCCCAAGTAATTCCAAATGCTAAATCTAAACATCTACCCTAAACCCTAAATCCTTCGTTACAAAGTAAGGGCAATGCCCCCAAGGCCTTGCCCGCACGGCGATCCACAGAGAGATTGGCTTTAGTGACGCCATGCAGGGCTTCACAGGTTAGGCTTTAGGGTGCAGGGCTGTGGGGTTTAATATAGGGGCCTCAATAATGACCAATATTATTGTATGATTGTGGTATATGGTAGCTCAAATGGACCTGAAATGATATTGGTAATTATTTAGGCCCATGTAGTAGAGGCTCAGGATTTAGGGTTTAGAGATTTCAGGGCTTCATCAGGGATTCCGCGGGATGGAGGAACTTCTGCACAACTTGAAATTTTCCAAATTTGTCCTTTTTGGTTTCGGGGTTCGCCTAACCACCCCCGCCCACGTGTTCCCCCGGCCTTCATTAAGTGAAGTTGGGGCAGTAGGAACCCATACTCTCGGGACACAAAGGGCAATTCTGCGGCTACAGCTTTAGGGTCTAGAGTCTAGGGTTTCTGCTTCAGAGATCAGGGTCGAGGAGGGATAATGTCAACTAGGCTTCAGGCTGCGGAGTCTGTATGGCAGGATTTCAGGACGCAACTTCCACAGCTAAAGCACCACGAACAAAAACAGTAGGTGCGAATGTGACATGCCAGGCGGTTTAGGGTTTAGGGTGGGATTCATTTCATGTTGGCATCTAAGTTGCCTTCTACAGCGGTCCTCAAAGTTCAGTAAAAATAGGGGCCTACACGATCAGCAATATTCTGGTTCCATATTCCCTGTATAACTACGGTCTATGGTACCTCGAATGGACCTCAAAGTGATATTGGTAATTATTTCGGTCCCTGTAGTACGTTACTTGCTGGTCTGAATCTCGCATGTCCAGCAGTGCCCACACTGATGTGACACCAGACTGGTGGACAACTCTCAACAGATTCAGGTTTTTATCATTATTAATGCTTACCCTCAGCATTATTATTGCTCCTACTATTTTTATTTTCATTTTTGAGACTCATGATTCTTATTATCATTGTACTACTATGAGTACGATCTGTTTGAGCTAGGGGCTTAGGATGGTAAAGTTGCTGTCTTGCAGGGGCCATAGAGCCCAAACACCTGTCAGGCCCCCTAACTGGGAATAGACCATGCATCTCCCTAAGCGTCTAAGCGTCCAAGTACTCAAACAGTAGACACTTTGACCCTAAACCCTAAACCCCACATGTGTTCCTATACAGGCATTTTGGGCCCTACTTACATACTATTTGGGTACTTGGACCCTTAGGGTCTGGCCAATAGTCTAAGTACGGTTCACTGAATATTTTCACCATACAGAAGTTTTTTGCATTTCGCAAACGCACACAGCACAGAACTCTACAGGCTCTTAAGGGTTTAGGTATAACATGGTACACAGGATGTTTACCTTCTGGTCACAGAAGAGATTGGCCTTGTTTTGGGCCCAATTTCGTAGAACCCCTAAAATTTGGGCTGGCCGACAAGGGTGCTGCTTTTGACAACTTACCATGTACCCCTTTAATCGCCAACCCGATAGGTAAATATTTTGGCCGGTCAGGGTCTAAAGCTTTGTTTTGCTCAGGTTGGTTACTGCCGCGGAGGGCACCAATAATGGGAATGGCAGTAGGTCAGGTATCTCAAGTACTACAAGGCTCTGCCACTACACCCCAAACCCTGAACCCTAAACCCTCAACAACAGCACCAGTCCTGACCATGGTTTGAAGCCCTGACTGCGCTCATTTGTTCTGGAACAATTTTAGAACTGCCTTGTCCCGGGTCACCTGCTGGGAAGTGCCAGTTCGCACCCGGGAAAAATCGGTTTAAAGGCTTCCAGCCCGCGCTGCAAGCACGTGTTTAGGGTTTAGTGTTTAGGGGCGTGAGCGTCTAGCTTAGCTTGAGGGCAGCCAAGGATTCAGAATTGCAGGTCGTATCTACCAATGCTGCCAGAACCAGTCTTCACAATGACCGCAGAGAGGATGACATTTATGGGGGCAAGCGTGGCGCAGAAGCTAGTTTGTACCTCCTACCACTCAAATATTGTTTTGAGCCCTTGCTTCCTATTTGAGAGGGAAACTACAACAGATTCGCGGGCTAGGGTCAGGGGGATTTTGCCTAGGGTTTCCAAGTAATGGAGAATCCAATGGAAAATGAACTGGAGCAATGGCATAGATTTGCGGTTTACGACTCCTTGGGGCAGCAGAGGGACTTAGGAAATAGGTAAGGATTTGCGTAACTACAGGAATAGTACGGCTTATGGAGTTTATAAGTATACTTGCTAAGTCCTCCTCAGCAGAGCCTAATGGCGGCTTCTTATTAGTAACCCCCCCCCCCTCCTCACAAATACGATTCTGAATAGTCCACGGCAGCCCAATCAAATGTCGGAATATTTGTTTGGAGGAGCCCGGGCCAGAGGCTGAACCCTGAGCCTTTATCTAGATTCAAACCCTGAACCTCGAAGTCTAAAGCTTGAACCCCGCTCCCCAAACCTGAAACCGTAAACCCAAACCTTGAATAGGTCTTAAACCTTAAGCCCTCAACCTTCTGCCCTAATTAAAGCCTGGACCCTTGTTAAACCCCGGACTGTAATGCCTAATTGAACAGTTTGGGGGCGCCCGGCCCAGACGCTGAACCCCCCTGAGCCTTTATTCAAATTTAAGTTGCGCATTTTCAGACACAAGCTTAGCACTGTTACGTTCCTGCGCTGTTATAAATCCGTTAGTTCCGGATTTAGCTCTAATACGTACCCATTCCTATTATTCCATTCAGGCCGGATTTAGCTCTATTACGACCCCCTTTACTAATCGAATTTGACGTTAAAGTGTCTAGGATGTATCAAGTCTGTCTCAGCATTGCATGAACGGGGCTACCTGATTATGTAGCCGTGCGGCTGGAAGATGCCATCAGCTGCACCGAGGACCCCACTCATGGAAGCTCCCCGCGCGCCCGGCTGACTGCAGCCAGCACTCGCGCTTGGTACAGAGGGGACGCATCCCAAAGTGACACAGTAGAAGCTAGACAGGCGGAACATGAGTATCTCGCTATCTCAGGACCTAGCCAGAGGGAAACGTAGCAAAACCCTAGACCTCATGTTCCAACCTGTTGGGCTGCACTGTAAGGGAGCACGCCTCCAGGGAAACCCGACTTTGCAAAGGTTAGGGCCCAAGCGCGGGAAGGCCTTCAAAGGGAGGGAAGCTCTTCACTCCTAGATCCTACATCCCTTCCCTCCCAAACTGAAAAGGGCGTAGCAGTTCGAGGAGTAGACGAGATCCAGGCCAAAAACTACGTTTCTTGACGCCCTGGAGGTTGCCCCATGATCCCCACCCTGAAGGTGGACAGGGCCTCTTGATGCAGCCTGTACGATGGCAAAACGCCAGGTTGGAGTCCTTCCATAAACAGCGGAGCCGATGAGGACTTTGGGTTTGTGGATGCGTGCCGGCCCCTAAACCCTAAACCCTAAACCCTAAGGGTTTAGCCATCTGGCGGGAACTGTTGGAGTCCTTCTAGATATCCGCAAAACAGGGGCCAACATGCCCCAACACCGTGTGCTGAGAATGTGGGTTCTGACGGCTGTCCGGCCCAAGGTTTTTTGGGGATCCCCCAACTGCATGCCATCAATGGACCATCCCCCAATCAGGACCCGACATTCAGCCAGGTTTCTGCACTTATCCGAAGTTGCGGTTTGCTCTCTTTTTGTCTAAACCCAACTCGCCCAGCATGAAAAGAACATCTGTCCTCCTGATGGTAAGATTGTTTCCCTGTGTATGGGCTTAAGGTTACTGAAGGATCACCAGGACTAAGCAAAGGTTAGTCAGGACAAACCTGGGGGGTAGCATGGGGGTGGTTAGTGGTTAGGAGAACCACGAATTTTGAAGTATAGTGCCCAGGTCAGACATCTCAAGTAATACAAAGGTTTGCCCTTGTCAACCAGAGTAAAGGTGCCGACCACGGCTTGAAGCCCTGACTGTGCTCATTTAAGCTACGGTCTAAACTACTTCAAAGGGGTCACATAGGGGATTATATAGGGGAGTAATATAGGGAGTTACTAAGGGGGATACTAGGAGTTTAGACTATAGGTCATTTGTTCTGAAGCACTTTAGGGACTGCCTTTTCCCGGGTCACGTGCTTGGAACTGCCAGTTCAGACCCGTGGAAGATCGGTTCAAAGCCTTTCAGCCCGCGCTGCCAGCATGCGTGAGCGCCTAGTAAGCCTAGTAGGCAGCCAAGGATTCAGAATTGCAGGTCGTACCTAGCTGCACCACCAATGCTGCCAGAACCAGTGTTCAGAATCATAGCAGAGAGGATGACATTTATGGGCGCAAAGGTGCCGCAGAAGCTAGGTTGTAGCTCCTATTGTTTCGAGCCTTTGCTTCCTATTTGAGATGGAAACTGCAACAGATTCAGGTGCTAGGGTCAGGGGGATTTTGCTTAGGGTTTACCAGTAATGGAGACTCCAATGGAAAAAATGGAACAATGAACTAGAAGCTGGGTTTAAGAAATCTGGGGCTTGGGGTTCGCGACTCCTTGGGGCGTCATGTCAGAGGGACTTCGTATAGATAGATAAAGATATAAACATATTTGCAAAGCCCTCCTAAGCAGAGCCTAAGGGTTTAGGATGTATCAAGTCTGTCTCAGCATGGCATGAACTCGGCTACCTGATTATATAGCCGTGCGGCTGGAAGATGCCATCAGCTACACCGAGGACCCCACTCATGGAAGCTCCCCGTGCGCCCGGGTGACTGCAGCCAGCACTCGCGCTTTGTACAGAGGGGACGCATCCCAAAGTGACACAGTAGAAGCTAGACAGGCGGAACATGAGTATCTCGCTATCTCAGGACCTAGCCAGAGGGAAACGTAGCAAAACCCTAGACCTCATGTTCCAACCTGTTGGGCTGCACTGTAAGGGAGCACGCCTCCAGGGAAACCCGGCTTTGCAAAGGTTAGGGCCCAAGCGCTGGAAGGCCTTCAAAGGGAGGGAAGATCCCGAATCTCCGATATGCAGATTTGGTTGCAATATGATTTATGAACGCACGACCTGTACTACATGGCTATCACGAACACCCCGTTCGCAAGTTGATATATCCAAATACCTGGTCCTTCAATGAGCGTTGATGGGACCTGCATTACCTGGGCCTCATCTTTGGGGAGCGCGGTCAAAGGGCATCTAGCTTTGTACAGGGAGATTCTCGGGATGTAGGGCCCAATAATGGAGAAGCAAATGCAAAAGAACATGGAAAACGAACTGGAACCTGGGTTTGTTCAGGTGTAACCCATTCTCACAAGTTTAACAGAAATCCGCACATGAGGCATGGAGCTCCATGAATATGCTTAAACGTTGCCCCGAATCCGGAGCACTAGACCCTGACTCCTAAACCGCAAGGCCAGATTGCTGATGGCGTGGTCCCAAACCCTGCTAGAGACTGTCTGGGGGAAGCCTCCTTGATAGTCTGGCCGGTGTCCGGCATGAAGTAGGTAAGAGACCTACATTCCGAGTGGCCGCTGTGATTGGCAAGGGCCGTGGCTGGATCTGATACCACGCAACTCGCCACTGCCCGACATCGACAAAAGCCCTTCCTCCTGATGAGTATTGTATAGTACGCCAATCTACAGTGCAAGTTTTCGTAAGAACAACTATGCTAGATTGTAGACGTGGGCGACTTGGCTCTGTTGCGCGGGCAGCGCTGAAAATCGGTGTTATGGTCTGTGCGTCTGCATGGCTTCATCCCATTCAAACTTCTTTACGTCCCACAAGATAGGGCCTCAACACCCGCAAAGCTTGAAACCGCTCTGCAGCCTCAGCACGGATCTAAACCTCAAGCGCTCAACAAGGCGCTGCAAAAAAGTCCTTTGTGTTTTGAGGTGCTTGTTGCTTTCCTTTAAGAGAACAAGAATCTCCAGAGCGTGTTGACTTCCAATAAGACTCGCAATCCACAATTGAAGTGGCCACTCTTCAGGGCCTTCAGAGGTTAGCATTCTTGGGCTGGTTGTTGGAGTGCCATGAGTATGGCTTCAGCCCCGCAAATCAGAAGTCTGACAATGATCAGTTTTCAGGTTGTCACTCGGGCATTATACAACAAAGGCCAGACAAGCACCAATGTCAAGGGTCCATAGCCTCATTCTCTACTTGAGCGCCACATAGAGGATGATTTCGATGTCAATCTTGAGTGGTTTGTTTGCTGGCTTTACCTGAACCCCAAAAGTAGGTAAAATCATAGCCCAGATCCCGTAAAAATAGCCCAACAGGCTATGATTGTACATGCTGTTGCGGTTCAGGTAGCTGGTTTCTGGATGTTTCTGGGAACTAGAGCTCGATAGGCTCCCTTCAGCGACATCCCATTGATGAGCTCAGAGCAAGCCTAGTGTGATGTGGAAACCGGAAGACTTGCCCATCGTATTCCGGTATGATCCTTACCTTGTAATACCCTAAGGGTCCAAGGACCCGAATAATAGGGTTTTAGGCCCCAAATACTATAATGATTTTGGGCCCCAAAACCCCATTATTTGGGTCCTTTGACCCTGAGGGATACCTAGATGCCCACAGTATGTAGAACAAGTATCTGGCGGCCGTGCAGTGGATCGAGGAAGTTTTGCAGTCTGCTTTGGCACAGGGTGGATATCGATTCTAACATATCACCTTCGAAATCCGCAAAAGGGAAGATAATCCTATTGTGATTTGTACGCCCCTGAATTCCCTAGGGGTACTCTTCTTTGAGAAGCTCACGCATCATCATGTTGTGTGAAATTTCCTCCATCCTATGTCACAAGGCCAAAAGCTCAAACCCTGAACACCACTTTTGTTCCGGCAGAATCATATTATAGCTGGCAGTATATGCTTCTAAGATGATTATGAACCTGGTTGTTGTGATTAGAGTTGGTACCAGTTTGAGTTTTATGGCTGTCGTTATTATAGTTCTTATGGGCCTTGGTATCATTCGTGTGATTATAGTAATTTTAGTCTATTTATATGGCTGCTATTCTATGCTTTTGATCACGGTTGCTTTTTGAGGCGCCCGCATACCTAAATCCCCAAGCCCTAAACTCCCAAACCCTAAACCCCCTAAACCCTAAACCCTAAACCCTACACCAAAACCCTAAACCCCCAAACGCTAAACCCTAAACCCTAAACCCTAAACTGCATTTAACATCACGCAGCCCCTCGGCTCTGTTGCCTCCCTCGGTCAAAGCGCTTCTTCGCCATCTTTTTCCTGTTTCAGGCGGGTGACAGGGTCTCTTCAAGGGTGTGCTACTGGGGCATATGAGCCATAGTCTAAACTCCTTAAAGGGGGATTCTATAGGGGGACTATATAGGGGACTACTATAGGGGTTATTAAGGGGGATACTAGGAGTTTAGACAATGGCTCATATAGGGTTTAGGGTTCGGGTTGAGGGTATAGGTTTCAGGGCTTAGGGTCTAGGGTTAAGGGTTAGGGTTCAGGGTTTGGTTCTAAAGGGGTATACAGGGATTCATCGGGTTTCCGCTTCATTCAAAAGGTTTCACAATTGTATAGAGGGGTTCATAGGGTCTCATTGCTTTCAGGTCTAGGTTTACCGTTTAGGGGTCGATTGTTTACTGTCCACCGGTTGGGTTTTAGGAGTTGGGGTTCGAGCTTCACGGTTTGAGCTTCAGGGTTAAGGGTTCAGACTTTAGGGTGTACCGTTAAGGATTATTGGGCTTAATTAAGGTCCAGGATTTAAGATTTTGTTTTCTGGGTTTGGGTGACTGGTGCAGCAACAGAAGGCTGAGGGAGGGTTAATGAACGATTCAGGCACGAAGGAGACGGTGAATCGGGATGACGTACTGGCTTGCCTGCCTTGGGAAACCCCCTCAAGACAAGACCCCTAGGAGAAGAAGCCCCACAGTTCTTTAATCTCCGCACTGACATGATAAGTATTATAAACGATCCCTTCTGAAGTCCTATGTGGTAGCTTCTGAAAACAACGGAACAGTTTCCATTCTGTTCACCGTTGGCCCCTCAGGTACAGGCCCTCATCTTGCGGCAGTTATGTTTATCATTCAATCGTCATCCCCATGAATCTGTAGAAAAATGGAGCTACAGGCTACCCCTAAACCTTATACTGCCCCCCACCAAAAAAAACAACAAGTTCAGAAACAACCCTAGAGCTACACTCGCCCAAGCCAGCATCGAGCTAGACCCCATTCAAAGGGACAATTTGGGTACTGCTTCCACTCATTAACAGTTGGATCAACTGACTATGTAGAGCCCTTATTGTGACCCCAATTATAGATTGTTGATGGGTAGAGCTAGACCCCATTTAAAAGGACAGTGGTCCCCATAGGCAATTTGCATGTAAATTTGGGGCGGGGCGTCTCCTAAGCTCTTACCGCAGACCTTCATTCCGAAACCCCAAGTCTTACTCCTAACCAGGATTTGGGGTTTAGGGTTTAGGGCTTACCCCTCAACTCGAAACCCAGCCCCTGAAGTGACCCTCACTTTGCATCCCAAATCCTAAGCCCCAAACCAGAACCCAAAACCACGCGGTCTAGGGTTTAGAGTGTATGGCTTTGAACCCCAAACTCTAAATCCCTAATCTCTAAACCCTAGACTCTAAACAACCCTAAATCCTACACCCTGCCTTAGAAGCACCCAAGCCCCAATTACTCCCTTCTTGGGCCCTCGCAGAGGATGGCATCTTCGGCATCTTGGTCGGTCCGGACCTTTGGCAGCTGCGGGGGTTTCAAACTTTAGGGTTTAGGGATGTAGGGTTTAGGGTTTGTGGTGCCATGTGAGCTACAGTGGGGATATAGGGTGTAGGGTTTAGTATTTTTGTTTTAAGCCTTCTCGTTTTGAGTTCGAGCTTTGGCACTATCTCAAGTATGTGGGCTCAGAATTTAGAACCAGGGTTTAGAGTTTGGGTTTTGTGGCCATGCAGATGGTATAGTAGATGGAGAGTTGAGATGGATAGGTAGGTAGATAGATAGGTAGATAGCATAGGGGGTCAGGTTTAGGTAGATTGAGGCTGGGGGTACAGGATGGAGTTCTGGGGCTGTGGTTTAGGGTGTAGGGTTTAGGGGGAATTCGACACCCCTCACCCCCAAATATGGGATTTTCTTGCGCAGAGACGTTGTATGGGGAGCGGGTGGACACGTTCATGAGGGAGCACGGGCCGTTTTGCAGCGTTTACGCCCGTAATATTTTCGGGATTAGAAGACAACATCGTATTATGCGGACCTTGGGTCCGAATTCCTTCTCATATGAACCTCAAGCCTATACCATCCCTATACAAACCTATATAGTCCTTATTAATATAACCTTATATATATATATACAAGCCTATGAGTCCTTAGAGCCTTACGGCAATAGTTCTGTGACAGTGGGGTGGGGCAGGGTTCTCTTTGGAGGGTTTAGAGAACTGCAAGGCTGCCAGTGCAGGGGTTAGGGTTTTGGGGTTTAGGGTATGTATGTAGGGTTTAGGGTTTGGAGTTTTGGGGTTTCGGGTATAGGGTTTAGGGTTTAGGGGTTTAGGGTTCATTCTGAACGCCTTCAGGATTTGGAGACCTAGAGGGCTAACCAGGGATGGAACTTGGGGCTTCGTAAGCGTCAAAGCGCTTCAAATGCAAACCTTCGGGGACGGGAGTTGCAGCGCTGAGGTGCTTGAAGACCTAGGCTTACGGCAAATCCCCTCCCACTCATACCCAAACCTCCCTACCGCCCTGGCAAGGAGAATCGCAATTTGTACAGGGAGGGGGGATTGTCAGTAAGGGGAGCGGATGAGTAGCGGACTTCCAGATTCTGTAACATAATGTGCGCAAACCCTGGGTCTAGATTCAGCAAGTTTGACCTTTTTTTGTCACAGGGGATCCTCGCCTACCTAGAACGCGGTTTTGGGTTGCGGGTTTTTATCCCATAGTCCTAGTCCACTCTCCCGGTATGTCCTACTACCTTGGCTTAAAGCAACCCGTCACGGTGAGTCACTAGGCTTTCCACGGTTTGAGGTTAAGGTGTAGGGGTTGTTTTTTTTCTTAAAGTTTAGATTTAGACAGAGCAGGTTTCTTGGGGACGTGGGCTTAGGGGCTCAGAGTCTGGGGCACCTCTATCTTGAGCTGCCTTCAGCTCATGGATGGCTTTTAAACTGGGCCTTGCGTAATCCTGTTTGAGCTCTCCCAGCCACCGTTTACTAAGCCACGAAGCACAAGGGTGTTGCGTCCTTAATCACTGAACCCTACGCTAAACCTTCAAACACGTCTGAAGCCTGAAAATTGTGATGAGCCTGAGGCCCTAATCTGTGCAGTCTCCTTATTACAGTATAACCCCAACCTGAGCCCCAAAAGTATGTAGCATAACGGGCTGCTTTTAGGGGGTTGAGGCGATGATTGTACCTGTTTTTGGCTTTCAGGTACTTCCATTTCTATTGCAGTATGCTAGGGTATCCAAGTATACAAATATGCCCCTACATTGGGCCCTAAAGTCTGTAGATATTGCCCACATTGGGCTATTTGAATCCCTAGGGTAACCCCCTGAACCCTAAACCCTAAACCCTTTTTTTTTGAACCCTTAGGAATGATTAAAGATAACAATTTGTTCTTATAGGCCCTTCGGGGATTCCAGAACCTACGCCGAGTTTTCGGAAGCGGCTCTGCCAGAGCTTGCGAACAGCAGCGTCGTTCGGAATCGCCTAGACTGTAACTCTGAACCCTCCAAAATGAAATGATTCGGTTTACTAGGATTGCTTTTCTGATTAATGATCAAAGGTGTACCCGAACCAGCAACGTATGTAGATTTGTTAGTGGATTTTTTGTTTTTCCGGAGGGGGTGGGTGTGGTGATTTTCGGATCAATATTCTACCTACTTTAACTTGAGGTCCAAGAAATTTAGCAACCCTTGGAAACTCAACGCATACCATGCCGCAAAATAACACAGAAGCAAAAAACAGGCCCTACACAGACAGGCGTACTTTGTCAGGCAATGCGAGTAAGGTTTCAGGAATGTTGATCCAAGACCCCAAGACCCCCAATTAGGGTTTGGGAAGCTCTCGACCCAAGTCCCTTGACCATCGACTGCTGCGCTTTTTGTGGCCGCAGCCATTTGCCTAGAGTAAGTCGCGACACCTCTCGACGCCCTTTGTTTCATGGCCTGGACAATGACAACTCTCAAATTGCTGCTTGCCATGTGGCTTGGTCCTGCAACGAAGTACCCTAAGGTCTACGGTTTAGGGTTTAGGGATTTAGGTTTAGGTTTTTAGGGTTTTGGGGTTTTGGGCTTGGTGTAGTTTACGGTTTTAATACAATAGACATACATTTTGTGGTTCTTATACTATGAATCCTTATTAAGGTTTTGGGGACTATATAACAGATATATGCTATGGACCCTTAGGGTTACGATTCGGCACCGGTTTAGGGTTTAGGGTTGCTATCCCGAAGGTCCAGGGCTTAGAGTTAAGGGTTTTTGGGTTGGTATTCTTAAGCCCCTCAACCCCTAAGCCCCCTGAACTCTAAAACCCTAAACCCTCAACTCTTGAACTGTACAGCTTGTTTATGGAAACTCTTGGGGCTTCATGTCTCAGGTTTTCTGAAGAATTTTCATAAGCTTGTTGTGTAGCTTGAATAGGGCTTAGGGTTAAGGATTTAGGGTTTAATGTTTAGGATTTAGGGACCTAAAATCGGCAATCCAGGCCCAACGGCATAACCCCAAATTGCTATTGGAGGCAAAGTCCCAAGCCCTAAACCAGAAACAGTATAGCCGCTTTCATTCCGCGCTGAGACAAAGCGTGAAGGAAAGAGAACCAACCCAAACAACATGAAATCCTGATCCCCAAGACAAATCCTTGAAACCCTAAGTAATCCCAGGATATTTACAGGACATTTACAAATGGTCTTATTTTACAGAGAATGCTTATTCGCCCCATCAAGTACCCTAGACCCTGCAGTTCTACAGAGCATCATCACCTCGAGGTCTATTCGAGGTACCCTGGGCCATGCTGTTGCAAGCAGTTTCAAAGAACCACAAAATTGGACATTATCCCACCCAGCCCCTATGTAACCCCAGAGTTCAAATAGTTGTCCATTTACTTTTCCGTTTGAATCTCCATCAACCCTATATATCCTATATACCCCCATACTCCTTTCCTTCCAGGGACCATAATACCCTAAACCTTAAAGCCTGAACCCAAACCCTCAAATCAGTTTGTATACATCCTACATACCCCTAGAACTTCCCTCAAAGGACCGCAATATTCGTAATCATTACGTCTCAGCTTCGTTTATTGGCTTGAAACCCTAACCCTAAACCCGAGAGTTTGCCTTGGAAGGTGGTGTGGCTGCCAGAGTGCAACCCCACCACAGGGAGCTTGTGCCACTGGCAACAGCGGTCTCGGCCTTATTCAGAGATCACCGGCGATCAGAAAATTTGAGCTAGACTTGGAGACTCGGATGCCAGAGTTGAGGGTTTTGGGGTGTTGGGGTTCAGGATATGGGGTTTACAGCCACAGGCGCAGGCTTCCGGGGGTTTGGGGTTTTGGAGCCTTTTTTTGGACTGAATGACACGAGCTTTCTGTGAGCTCAGATGGGTTTGCGCGAGGAGGTCTGAACTGGATTTCGCGTGCTTCCTCAAAACGTGTTGTCCGCCATGATATGAGCTGTAGTCTAAACTCCTTCGCAGGGGGTTATGGGGGGTTAGTTATATAGGGGATTATATTAGGGGTTATTAAGGGGGATGCTAGCGTTTTAGACTACGGCTCACATTCACACAATGCTGGAATCTGTTCTATCCCCAAAATCCCAGCAATTCAGCGACGTGGGGCTTGAGAGAGTTTGCCATACGTGTGCTGTTGGTTTTGCAATCCGCAGCTGGGTAGTTCCCAAAATTAGGGTCGCAATTCGGTATCCCTAAATGTTAGGTGCCGTAATATAATCTATAACCAAAAGGGGCCCATACTTTTGAGAACAACCCAACTGTACAGTCTGTTGTTTTGGGTCTGCATAATCAGGATCTTGATGTTCGCGTTGTCCGGGCGGTAGTTGCTTGCGCAAAGTCCCCAAGATGGATCAGGGGCGTCCCAAAAAGATAGGCTTGATTCATCAAGGCTATCCCCCAAAATGTGGAGGTTGATGGGGACGCCTAGCTCAAATTGGTTTTGAGGCCAAAGAAGTAGTTTTGACGCCACATATTTTGGGTGGCAATATGAGGAGTTCTCCAGTTTCCAGACTCTAGGAATCCGTTCGGGTCCCCGTATGCCCCTATATTGAGCCCCAAAAAGGTAACCCAAGAGATACCCCTATCTTCAGAAACGTAAGCCTTGAACCCTAAAAACCATATGAGCCATATTCTAAACGCCTGAAATAGCGTTATATAATGGATTATATAGTGGAGTATTCTACTGTAGGGGCTATGAAGGGGGATACTAGGAGTTTAGACTATGGCTCACATGAAGCTAAATGCCCTGAGGCTTCGCCTCAACAACAGCCGTTCCCACACTGATTTGCCCGAACTACACCCTACCCTGAATAATCCCCCAGAACCCTAAACCCCGAAACCCCTAA